>JAZGTK010008431.1:0-18293 GCA_036877625.1 Ambastaia sidthimunki
CTGAATTTCTACTATTCTATATAGTCAAAGTACCTTCCACAGAGCAGATCTTTCAATTTCACCATATCTATTGATGCTACTCTTCAAAGCATAATGCTGCTAGTCAGTCACCAGTAAGAATAATAATTAAACAATATTACAGATTTGGACTGGAATCCAATAACATTGTGTTTCTTAAAATTAGGATGTTGCCCAACCTGTTCATCCACACCCTTCCTTAAACCAATCTGACACAATATTGTGCTCAGGAAACACCAGTAACTTTCATCACCTCAAAATTGCAACGTTAAAAAGGTTCCAGATTTGAACTACATATTGGCTGCAAAGAAATCTCAGATGAGATCCCTCATCCTCCCCCATCAGGATGCCGTCCCATGGGTCTGTGTTAGTCCCACAAAGGATAGGAAGGATGACTCTGCATGCTTTACCATCTGCTAGGATTTCCAGATAGGACCTTCACGAATGTAATACTACTTAGACCAGTAGAGACTATGACCTATCCTTGAACAACCAACACAGAATCTACACAGAATCAACAGCAAAGCAGGGAGTCTAGACTCTCAGGAACAATATAGACCAATAACTAGCTTTAAAAAGCGACAGCACACCTCAGAAACAATGAACCTCTTCTTCCTGTAAACTTGTTACATGAACATTAATAAACTTTTTCCCTAATGCTTGTACTCCAGGGGGGGACACTTCCTGCGTACAGGAGCAAGAGGTATCAAATGTCAGTCCCATATGGTTTAATGGTCGTGCAATGCAAACTTTCTCTGTCAACACATGCACATTTGCTTGTGACTGAAAACAGCAACCACATAGACGGGTATTTCTGGTACAGTGCAATGCATGCCATTTCATTACAAGTATATCATGATTCATGACACCTCCAATTTGTAAGTGATATGTGGCTACAGTGGAGTAAACCTAGACAGCAGTGCATGGACCTGAATGGAGATGGTTATTTATAAGACTCACTCATTCCTCTGAAGTTGTAGAATCAGATCTTCTCCTGCCGCGGTAATCTTGACCTCTGCCTCAGACGGATGCTGAGAATGTAAAATAATCAGCCAAAGTCCATCACTATGCAAAATTATAACATAACATTTAAAAATATTGTGAATGTTGACCAAAGCGTGAGTCTAAGGAAAACAAACTTTTACGTTTTTACTAAAGTTTTTTTACATTTACATGTAGTCATTTAGCGGACGCTTTTATCCAAAGTGACTTAGAAGGTAGGGAAAACAAAGAAGCAATAAGGGATCAATCAATAAATGTAACATTTTAAAAATGTTAAAAAAATATGGGTTGATGGGAAATAAAAAAGAAACATTTAGGATTGTAGGTCACTAATCAAACATAAACAAATTTGTGACATGAATGTGTGAAGATTCTCTTTAGATTTCCTCATAGATCATCAGGTTTTGAACAAACAAACGAGTCTATGCAAGTTCAACGTGCTGTCATTAAAGTAAAAGGGTTTGTACCTACAGTACATTGATTTTACATGGACAGTGCACTACCAGCATGGAGTTTTCAAATTTACACCTACCTTGTTTGTCATATGAGATCTTTTGTGTCTGGCTGGGCTCATCCACTGTGGATAAGTTATATAGCGTTCCAGGTTGTCGTGGGTGCGAGATGGGTCGCCGTACCAGCGTCCATCTAATAGTACAATAAATCAATCAATCGGACACTATTGACAGCAAGTTTCTTAGCATCCTTACGATTTTTGCGTAGACATGCAACACACGCAACCACTGCCATCCGTTATCACTTCATTATATAAAATGACACTCACCGTGCTGTATATCCTCATCATGTGCAGTGCATATCAAAGCGAGATGTAAACAACAACATAAAAATAAAAACAATCCAGACTGCACTGCGCCTGCGTCTGTGCAGCGGTTTAAACGCACGCCCAGAAGCATCATAAATAAGACGGTAAAAATATAATAATAATAAATTGCACGAGGAAAAAAGGTCTGTGCACGATTCTTATCAATAATAAAATGTGAATTTTAACGTGTTCATTGTGAACAATAGCACCGGTGCGTGTTGGCGCTGTAATGCCCGACAGACACAGTGAGACAAGCGCATCTTTACTGCTTTGTACCATTACACAAGCACCGCCCCTTTTAGTCTCCCTTCATATATACCACTATTATATTTCCATTTTGTGTAGTCATTATTTTTGGTGAAAATGCTGTTGATTCATATTAAATAATCTATTCATTCGATGATTTAATTTTAAATTAAAAATAAATTACTATTTAGAGAACAAATTCATGTAAACCTTTTGAAAATGGTATTTTTCTTTTATTGTTTAATAAAGAGGAAGACAAAGGGAGTCTTCTTACAAAAACTATTATTCTTAGTAAAAAAAAAAAATTACATTATTGAAAACGTTACTCAATATTAACCTCAAATGCATGTACAGTTGTTACAGTTACAACATGCTGTTATACAGCAATCACTGTAATATTTAAAGCAGGTCAGGCATACCCAAAATAACATGTGTAATAATACACCTTGGCATCAATATGATGAGCACAGACTGTAGTGTAAAGGGGTGAAGTTACCCTGAGGTGATTTGATAAAATAAGAGAGCTTTAATCTCTGAGTCTGGAATAATGCTTTCCTTTATAATGACTGAATTTTGCTAAAATGTTAGTGGGAAAAATATTTCTCGTGAACACACTGAATATGACACACCTTTAAAAAGTATTTACAGCTGTTACAGTGTACATTCAACCTAAGCACAAAATTAGGTCAGGGATTCCCAGTACAAAATGTGGGTAATAAAATACAGCTTGGCACTAACATAAGTAGCACAGATGTAGTGTAGAGGGAAGATGTGTCCCTGTGCCGATTCATTAATACTATAAGTCCAGTTTAAGGATACAGGGAGACATTTAATGATCATTAACATGCAGTGATACTGAGGCATCTAGCCTCAAAACAGAGGACAAAAACACACACTTGATCTTGTGCAGTTTTGGCACTTTCAAAACCTTTCACAAATCATTCATAATTATCAAGTGCTGATTCTATTCACACTTTTGGTTCCATTGGGTTGGAATTCCAATAACACTAAAATTTGGCTGAAGGGACAAGAGGAAACTGTGGGGGTGGGTAAAACAGATGCTCACCACTGCAGGAAAGAATTACATCCCTCTGTCATTCACTGCTTTCTCTTTATCTCCATCAGCAATCTGGACAAGAATAACAAGACAACAGCTATTCCCTCCCTAACTGCTGAGACACCAGTTAAAACAGGCTAGGAAAAAAGACAAAGTAATATTTATGTACTAAGGTGTAAATCTGCATTTTAGGTACATTTGTCAATCGTGTTCAGAGGTTTCATTTTGTGTTGGTGCAACTTCCTGCTTCTTCAATTTTTCAATAAAATGTGTGCTTTTATTTTTCTTACTCAGTACGGGTCAATACAAAAACGTGTGCTGTCATCCAAAGTATCTATTATAAATATTGGCAACTCTAGCATTTACATTTACCTATTGAATGAATGGAGAACATTGAGGCTTGAAATTGATTGTCAGCTACATATGCTGTTGAATTATCTCCACTGTAGAAAACTGAGGGCAGGTAAATGTGTGACATGTTGTGCAACATTTTCCCCGCACAAAAAAATACAACAAATATAACCGCTAGGAGTTTTGTTTATTAAATATCAAAAGGAAAAGCAGATACATTTTTGGTTTGATACAGTCTTTAACTGTGTGTTCAACACTGGTCTTTTTCCAGGATGTCTGGATGTTCTTCCCAAAACTGATCTCCAATGATGTCACAGGAATGAGCCGTAACTTTCCTCCTGTTCCGTGTGACACTCACTTCTGTCTCTGCTTCATTCGGTCGCTTGATCTGTTTTGTGATGGTTTCATTCACCTAACAGAAAAAGAATATGGAGGAAGAATGTAATTTAGCATTTTAATTAAGAACAGTATAAACAATTAGTTAAAATGTAGAAAAATCTACTGACTGTTTCCAATATCAACGTTGTGCCTTTTCTGTGCAGTGGGGATTCATTATTGTAATTGATATTGAACTCTGAAAACAAGATCTCGTTTTTATCTGCTGCTTGTGTACCCTGAAAATATAAAAAAGGTTGTAAACATTATGGTTACTTATGCAAATCATGCTACAACTATGTAACACAATGAGACAAGATAAACATTTGGGTACTTGATAAACAGTTTGATGAAAATACAAACCTGTATGATACAATTGTAAAAGATGTTTGAGTTAGCAGAAGGTTAACAAATACTTATAATGATCATACATTGAGTCTCTCCTCAGCTTGAGTTGTGGTCAGTCCTCCTTTCTGCACCAGCGTCCAAAACGTAGTGTTGTACAAATTGTTGATATGACCTGAGAAATGACAACAAATGTCAAGATGAGTAATCCTGAAACTCAAACAAACTCAAATGTTATGTGAAGTTTATTTAGTTTGTCTACCACAAGCTAAATGCCACTTCTTTAAGAGATTTGGGTTTTCATATTGCCTTTTAATGCATTACCAATGTCCAATACATGTGGAGAACATATGGAAAATAGTACCTATGGAAAAAGTACTTCCATAACATATTTCAAATACATTCTGCACTTCCTGTATATATTAAATTGTGTTTGACATGTATATTGAACAGTATACCACATATTCCTTTACTTACAATCTGCCTGCCTCCAGCTTAGGTAGTCTCTAAGGTTACGGTTGCTAGGATACAGCACCACCCTGCCATCAAAGCTCGGTGGGTACAACAAAGGCTGCTCCCCAAAATACTCCTTCCAATAGAAAACAAAGCTAGAAGAAAACTGGGAGGTCACGTGGGTCATCAGTTTACTGTAGAAAGAAACAGACAAAACACATGCAAAAGTGCATGAGATAGGGGCCTGATAGGGGTCTTCTTGACAGCCATCTTCCAGTTATGCTTGTTTGATAGTTAGACCACTATCTATGACAACAGAATCATACCTGGCCCGTCTTTTGAACCAATTGGAAGATCTTTTAAACACAAAGCTAAACTCATCGCTCTGTCCATAGGCTATTGTAATGTCCTCCAGTTCCTCCATGACTGAGCGTGCACTGCGACTCATCAGGCCCAGAGCTCTGTTATCATTGGGCTTAATGAACTGATGTTGATCTGAAAACCTGGAATCAAATGGATCATGGTAAATGTCTGTATAATCATGTTCTACATACTACTAGAGCTGAAGTCAGAATTATTTACTTTAAGGCCTTTCCACTGACCACAACAACATTGAAGCCACCACACACAATTTCAACGTAGTGAAATATAAAACAATTACATTTTTAGACATTTTTAGTCATCTTGAGGCCCCCTAGTGGCCCCCAGGCCCGTGGTTGAGAAACACTATAGTAGAATGTTAATGCCTGTATTACAACACCACGTCACAAAGCCACCACACATATTGCATTTGATTAAACACTTACTTGTGGAAGTTGCGTCCATCTAGGCGAACCACAATGTAGCAGTTTCTCAAACATGTGTCGTCAAGCTCAAAGTTTCTTACGTATTCAAACTTGCTTTTGGCCATGACAGAGGATGTACTGAATGTACGACCTAGTGTCTTGTGTTGTGTAAGCCCTCCAAAGTTCACCGATAGCAGTCTCAGCATAGGGAATTTAAGGGAAAATTAATGCTTTAATTTAATTTAATATGATTACTTGATGGTAGGGATACAGATTGAAGATCGTTGCGATTTAACCTTAAATGTTTCAGAAACAGTTACTGTTTTATTTTACAGTTATTGTTATATTGTTTTATAACAATTTTATATCATCAGTTATTAAGTGACATCGTTTAAAAATATGTTTATCGGTTAATCGAAAATATGTTTAAAACTCACATGTGAACGTACAGTTAGTTCATTGTATTGGTACGTCAATATAAACAGTCCCTTAAAACAGAGGTCTAAATATTTTTGTTCCGCCACACAAACCACCGCACATCTGTTAGCCGAGACGATTATTTATTTATTACTATTAATTTATGACTGTTTATAGTGAAGCAATATGTATTTTGGTTGTTATTTTGGTTGTGGTTGTGACTAATAAAATAACTTTAGAAGGGGAAACCTGAAGGGTTTAGCTGTTTCGGTCTTTACTTAAGGCCAATAACAGGGTTTAAAACACCTTAACAATTACTTAACAGTAGAAGTGCATCATAAATGAAGTTGGCCAACCTTGAAATTGTTACCTGGTTCAGTAGATTCATTTTATTAGCAAAATTTTACAATAACAATAGTATAAATGATTATTCGGTTCCATAAAACAATGCACTCTTAAGAAAAAAATATGTATACGTTTAAATACATTCCAGCTACAAAGAGTAATATTAATATCAAATAAACAACCCAAGAAACCCTCTGCACTAAATGTAAATGATCAGGTCACTCAAATGGAATAAAACTGATGAACATAATATTACAAACTAAAGTTAAAATGTAGCATAATTCCACACGTATAAGTTTAATATAGAAGCATTCTGCTATAGAGTTCTAGATGTGCATGGAAAACACTCTTAAGCAAACATAGATAAGAAAAGCATAAACAATGATATCATAAGTGTGTCCATCTCAGCAGCGATCTTCTTTCACAATCAGAATGTCTGCATTAGTGTGCCTACAAAACAAACACCCTGTCAGTGACCGAACATCCCAACTTCTCCAGCAACATCATGACGCTTGTTTAGAAACAGTATGACTATATAAATGCAAAATATATAAACTATTATAATAAATGTGGCCTTTATAAGACAAATTTATTTCAATCTGTTGATATCTGTAGTAAAAAATCAATGTGTTGGGAAAGTCACACTATATAGGATGCGTTTACCCTACACAAACAGAACCGGATGGGACTTACCTTCTCTGTACACACAGGGTGCATTCATTAACATAGGTGATGCCATCATTTCCGCAAACAGGAGAGTAGTTGAGAGGACATGCTTGACTGACACTCAAACCTCCACATGAAGGCTATCAGACAGAATACACACAATCACACACACAAACTTAAATAACTGTGTATCACTGTAGAACTGTGTAGAATTTAGCCAAGTGTTCTCTTACCCTCCGGTAGAGTCGTGATTTATCCTCTGCACCTGGAAAATTAGAAAATATATATGTACACTATTGGAGCAACCTCATTCCAGTAAACCAATGCAAGACTTCTGAAAAGACAGTGAGAGAGACTTACCCACACACAGGATGAAGAGTACACTCATCAGCACCACTGCCGTTCCTGTCATGATGCTCAAATGTATGCTGAAACAAAAATTGTCCTTGGCTCAGAGAAGTTAGGAAGCTGATAACTTATGTCTAAGAAACTTTCTTTTGCTGCCTGGCTAGTCTGTTGTTATGTTGATGCAAGTTGTTTGAAAGTGAGGAGCACCGGGAGAGGTGCTGATATTATGATGTCTGTCTGCCCCACCTACCCAGCATCACACGTCAACAACACTGAGAAAAGAGCCCCTCTATTGTCTTTCTCTTTATTAAGGGATAAACATTCCTGTCTGGCCAAAATATGCTGAGCACAATTCAGAATGCACCGGCTTGTGTAATATCCCTAAAAACAGGGGGTGTGTCCCTATTGATTGGCCCAAAGCAAAATTAATGGAATTCCACTAGGATTCTGTGAACAATATGTTTATAAAAATAATTATTAGGTTAGTAATTATGCAGGAAGTAAAATACTAGAGAACATTTTAATGTAAAATATGTATACTGTGTATCAACACATACAAACACAAGAGCTCTAAAATTGTAAAACTATAAATGAATGAATAAAAATCATAAACGAATTAATGAGCTTTGCAAGTACACACATACATGAAATTTGTTGTGGTTACAGAAGCCACCAGAGCACAGAAGACTGACACAATATTCCAGATAACAAATCAAATAAAGTAAATAACATCTACCTAAAAACACACATTATTGCAAATTAACTATATTTACACACAAGTCAAAACTTAATTTATATAAATATAAAGATTTCAGTTAAACCTTTGAATTGTTATGCTGATACAAAAAAATATCGCATTAGAAAAATGCATTTTTAAGAGTGGTCTTTCGAGCCACTGTAGGCTACACAAGTTCAAGGTTACAAATGCGTTTCCCTTTAAATACACTTCTCGGCTTCCGTAGGGAACTTCGTTCAGAGCTGCACGTTTGACTTGACTGTCAATCACGCTGCAGTACATAGTTGCATTATGACAGCAATAAGCAAAATGACACAGTTACGCAGCGCGTTGCGGAATGCGTCACTTTATACCAAACACAACGTCAGTTTTCTCGTTTTGAAAAGCCGACCTGAGGTGAGTTGATACCGTTTTGTGTTATAATTGTGATTGATGCGTTTGATTTGGTTACACATTGCTTAATCCTTTTATAACCGCAACCTTAAATTGGCAAACGTTCAAAGTAAAGCAGCCGATAAAAGAATTTGTTTTGTAACATGAAAAAACAAACGCACATGGAGGCGAGTGTCACAGAACGCCTCCAATTGTTAAACATATGATCGCGTAACACTGTTTAAACAGGACTTAGAAGTGTCCAGCAATACAAAAACATGTAAGCATTGCAAAACATCTACTATATGTGCTTAATAATTTGTTTTTTATTCAATTAGCTTGAATTGTATTCAATGTTGGTATGTTAATGTGAATGTTCTTATGTAACAGGATAATAAAATGCACCTCGCGTCTGTGTCCTAACTAGTCCTGTTATGCACTAGCACAAAAGGACATTTGAGACACCAGTTTAAAATAGAGTTGACATGTGAACTGATTAGTATGTAGGATTTTGGATATGGGTGATCGGGACCTAGCAGTATAAAGTCCGATCTTTGTACTTTAGTGGCAAGTTTATCTTTGACATGCAACAGCAGTTTCAAAGTTTTTAAAATGTGACGTCCATACCATGATAGTTTCGAGTAGGACTTTGACTGAAACAAAAAAATAAATGCCTGACTATAAAAAGGCTTATTAAATACATTGTAAATCTGTGAAGTAGGGCAAAGATTTTACGTTTTTTAAAAGAAATACATGACGTTATCATTTTATATATTAATTATGAGGTTATATTAAAATGATTAGTCTTCTGTTTTTATCTACATTTTTCTGCATTATTTCTTTTGCTTTATTATAATACATAAAGTGTTCAGTTCCAACAATAACCACATGGTGTCGCTAGCGGATTGTTTTTGTCTGCTCTCACTTCAGCATGATATATGAGGTGTTTGGTTTTAATGACTACACGGTGTCACCAGCAGATTGTTTTATGTTTTCTGAGCAGCCCAGAGCATTAATCTCCACTGGACCGCAGCAACAGCACGGAACCTTCTATGAGTTTCGTACTTATTTCATTCAGCCCCACCTCAACTCTGCCTTCCTGAAATTGACCAATGAGAAGATCCACCTGCGGACAGCCCACTCAGAGCTCATTGGCTACTGGTCTGTGGAATATGGGGGTCTCAATCAAGTTTTCCACATCTGGAAGTATGGTGAGAACTTCAGCAGGGCTATTGAATTGTTAAAGAGTGCAACATATGCTGTAAAAAGTATGTATACTTGAAAAGTATGTATAAATGTAAATGTAAGATGTAGGGTTCCTAAAGAAATAAAACAAAGCAAACTTTAATTTTTGTGAAACTTTAAAACTTTAAAGTGTGGCCCCAGTTGCAACAAATTTCTTAAGTGAAGGACATTTATGTGTTTTGTTTTAAGACTGATGTCCTTTAAAATGAAATAAAATTTTTATGTCTTATGTTATTTGTTTTTGATTTGTATTTATAATAACTTTGATTGAAATTTTTTTAGATATGCACAGGGCCAATGCTGTTTCTAAAATTTCTAAAAGTGTTATATATTTACATGCATATTAATTTATTGTCCTCTTTTTCCTAAGGTTTCTAGTTTGTTTGTTTGTTTGTTTGTTTTTTCTGTTTTGATGGTAAGACGAGAACTGAAAATTAAGCTTTTCATTGCATGGTGTAACTACTCGGTGCAAATGACAATAATTTAGTTTAATCTAAAATTGTTGTGATGTTGTTTAGACGGCTATGCCCATCGGGCATCTGTGCGGGCAGCTCTGGCTCAGGACCCCAGCTGGATTGAGCAGTACATCTCTAAAGCTATGCCCATGCTCACTTCTCAGGATAATGAAGTGACGTACCTCGTACCTTGGAGTAAAATTCAAAAGCCTCCCAAAGAGGGAGGTGAGAACCCCCTCAGTTCATGGAATTAACACTCATTAGTTTTCATTTTTGAACAAAAACACACACTCCCTTCCTGTAATTTGACACCGTAACAAATGTGCCTTTTATATGTTCCTGTGTTTGTTTATCTGTATGTCCCTTTTTGTAACAACTATGTGAGTGTAAGAGACTGATTGGTTGATTGATTGATTTCAGTTGGATCAGTTAGACGTTTTATGATGAGATTAAGGCTAGTCATGTAAACAGCTGCTTCAAGCTTATGTAGATGTCCACGACTGAGAACGAGGATAACAGTGTTTGAACTGAATTTACCTAGATGTTCAAATGAGAGTTGTGGCTTGTGGTTTTTATTCCTTACATGCTAGCTTTGAAGCCATCTGTATGCTAGTGTACCTAAACATTGACTTAATTAACATCCAACACTAAAACTCTCTGTGGGCTTTCCTAATAGTTTTGAAATATTTGTTTCATTCATTAAAGGTGTCTATGAGCTGGTTACCTTTCAGATGAAGCCGGGGGGCCCGGCAGTCTGGGGTCGGGCGTTTCAGGCAGCAGTGGGGACCCATGCAGGGTCAGGATACGCCCACCCTATAGGGGTTTTTCATTCTGAATTTGGACAGCTTAATCAAGGTAAGTGTAAACGAGTAAGGAATCAGATTTTTTTAAAAAAATTTTTAATAATAAAAATATTCTAATGTCTAATATTCTAATGTCTAATATTCTAATATTCTAGTGCATGTTTTATGGTGGTATGAGAGCGCAGACCAGCGAGCAGCAGTACGACATCACGCTCATGGAGATGCCCGAGTGGTGGCAGCAGGTACATATTAAACTTGTCTTATGATGTCATACTGTGATTGTAAGAGAATTATGGGAAATTTAAATTAATTCAAAACAATCGCAGAATTCACGATAAATTCACAGATTAAATTATGAATTGTTTTATTCTTGGTTTGATCACACTATTTTATGTCATTTTAATTGAATTAGCCAAAAGAAAAGAAAAAATGTTAAATTATTACTATGTGAGGTATATGTCAAATGACGTGTTAAAGTACTAAAAGTAAATTTTAACGTATTCACTGTATTGGCAAAAAGGCTTTACCATTTTACACAATGTAAACGCATACTGTATCTAATTATACTGCCATAGACTTACCAAACAAGTACCAAACGAGTGCAAGTATTAACTGTAGAGTTACATTAGCATTACGCACACATAATACACAGAACCTGCTGTAAAAAATAATGAATAATTGTGGTCCATAGTAAGTGAACGAAACAACACTGCCTAGGCATTTGTGCACATGTGTTGCCATGGTTTCTAAGGCAGTACAAGCAGAAACCTGGCATGTGGAAATTACACCATTGACAGGCAACAAATGACCTGGAATTTTTCTGTATTTGCAAATACTTACAGTACATATAGCAATAATTTATAACATTTTGCAAGTGGGTTTTGCATACTTTAATACAAAAATCTTACATATTGTGCCTTTAATAAAAGTTCATTTCTGACAATGGTACAATAATTTGACTATTGTAAGAAATTGACGCATTAATATTTTTACATATTACATAAATATTAATGTGGTATGTCATTTTTTTTTGTTTATCTCCAGTACGGGAGAGCTCTGCATATCTGGTGTCACAGAAGAATAAACTCATGTTTCCCTGTACATTCTCACCAATCAAATAGCCCATTTGCCGGAGCCAGACTCTCCAAATGTGGAAAATATGATTCAGATTGTGCAGTGAACCCGATGAGCCAGTCTCTGAACACATAAACATTTCATTTTGGGAAGTTTCTGTTGCTTTTGACATTTTTTTGTTGATCATTGAACAAAATGGCACTTTCTGTTTGTTTTAAACAATGCGTTGTTACTTAATTCATGGCATAGGTTTTTATTCTGTAGACCATTGTTCAGTTTTAAGAATAATTAACTACTTAATACTTAATTAATTGTAATTTTTTTCTACCTAAAAGAACTTTAACTATGCCAAACTTTTCCAACAGTGGTGTGCCTGTCATCTCATCCCTTAAATTCTTGCATGTCAATTCTTTTCAATTCTGAAATTACATAAATATTAATTTATCCTTTATCCATCTTATTACATTTGGCATTGATTGGGTTTATTGACATTTATTGTGGTTCTGTTTATTGTGTTTGAAAAGAGCATTGGATTTAAAACGGATTGCCACATAAAATAATTCACAGCTTCATTACAGTTTAAACAAATATTCAGGTTGTAGGATTGTCATGTTTTATTGTGTAAATACAGTATACAGGGTGAGTAACAGACATCCCGAGGCCACACATTTGAAATGTAAACAGGTGTTAAAAGAGGAATATCACTGTGATATTGTGACACTGTGAAAAACTTTGTTCTTTTTAGGGGTTTCATCAGTCATTTTGGTTGAACGAAAAATGGTAAATACATTGTCTGTTGAAAATCCAGTGCAAAACACATTTTGCCATTAAATTAATTCCAATTGACACAACAAATAAAGTGCTTGAACTAAAAGCTTCACTGTTGCCTATCCCAATAACATTCAAAATACTGATTTCACAATCCAGATTGAAAGTATGAACACATCACCCTTGCTGTACTAAACAGCTCTTTACAACACAGCAGAAATCAATAGTGTGATTACAGTAAAAAAGTTTTCAGGGCGGACTTCCACTGTCCTACTAAAAAACAACCAGACGGGGTTCTGATGGTCATAGCTGGTTTCCACTGGTCAAGCAGGTTTGGTTTGATGATTTTTTTTGGGGGGGTTTGGCCACTAAACTGGTAGACCAGCTAAACCAGTTGAAACCAGCTAAAACCTCGGTCTGATGTTGTGTTTTCATCTGTGTGAAGGACACACCTGATGTACTGTAAGTAAAGAAGGCAAATCATGTCCTTCAAATAACTTCTGGAGTGTTCCATTGGAAAACAATGTCAGTCGAGGTATTTGTTACGTAGCATGAAAATAAAGCTTACTCGTCTAAACATTTTTTTATTTTATTAAAAAACCCTATAAAATCAATAATCACTTTGCTTAACGATTCTGATTAGAAAACATCTAAAACAATTGCTCACGTATAAATAAAGATATATTACAAACAAAATTGATTTACCCTAGTACAGTTTGCTTTGCAGTTCAGCCCTGGGCCATGCAAATGATTGTGATTCTTCACCATAAGATTTCCAGTTTTCTAGTCTTAAAAAAATAAAATACAAAGACACTGACCCTGATTTATTGATCATTGGCATTCATCCAACGTCCAGAATTATCATCGGTCACATGATGAAACTGACGGCTGGTCTGCCAACACAGTTTTCACCTAAACCAATAATGGCAGGTATTCAAGTTTAATGCTCTCATGCATCGTGGCTAATGTGGCTTTGGATGCAGCCACACTAGAAACCTGTGAGAAGCTTTTATATTTTCTTTGCATTGCCTTGCATTGAGTATCTTGGCTGCAGTATCTGCCTCTCGGCTGACCAAAGGCATTTATCTTCAGATAGAGGTCAGACCAGCAGATTGTGGTACAAAGGCCACAAAAACATTAAAATGTGTGGAATCCACAGGCTCCAGATAGCTTGTAGTGTAAATAGAATCCCAGCTCAGACAAAACTTTCTACTGGCCTCTCCATGTTTTCTGTAGCAGACAGCGGATTCAGTAATGCCATGTCGACCGCGGTCTCTTTACGCCGAATGGAGCTGTCAGAGTGGTCTTCACTTTGGTCCTTGGCAAAGTTGACAAACACCTTTTGATTAAGAAAAAACGTTTTGTTAACATACCCAACACGATTAAAGAGTAACACTTTACAAAAGGTTCTACTTGATAACAAGAGGTAATGAATTACTTATATATGAACTACAATGCTTATATAAACCTATATGTTTTAATGTAGCTTAAAATGTACTAACATTGAAAAATATATATTTACAGCATTAAGTGATCTTTGTTATGTTAGTTAACGCAAATACAAATTCTTCATTGTTTGTTTATTGTACATTAACTTTTAATTTTTGAAAATGTAGTTAACTAATAGTAATAAATGGAATCTTATTACAAAGTCTTACCGATAAAATCAGGTATGATCAGGTAAAATCTGGTAAAATATTTCTGTCATGATACTAGTTCACATTTAAACACAGAGTCTGGGAATGTTTTATGTGTATTGAACTGCATATAACCCATTTTGTCTCACATATGCTCACTCGTATTTATACTTTTTAATAAACTTTTCAAAACAACATAAAGACACAATCAGTCCATTTTAATATTATAAATGATCCTAATCTGATCTGATGTTATTTGCAGGAAAAATGATTTGCAGGGTCACTGCACAACATGCATGACAAAAGATGAACAAAGCTTCACAGTTGGAGATGGTCCTCACCTGATCCAGTGTTGTCTGAGACACAGAATAGTCTTCTATCCTGAGGAAGTCTTTGTTCTTAGCGAGGATGCTGAAGATGTGAGCGAGGGATGTAAGAGAGGAGGAGAGCTGGTACTGTAGCATGTTTCTGTGTTTCTCTTTCAGGGTGCTGCCCGGCAGCTCGCTCTCTATAAACTTCATCACTGGCTGAAGATCTGGATCTGGACCAGCAACCCTCAGAATGATGGTGTATCCATCACCAAATCTGAAGAAAGAAGAATCAGACAGATGAAGTAAGGCGGAAAGTGGTGCAGATATTTTCTACAATAGTAAGTATATTTATATTTATGTAAAGGTATCTTTTTACCTATAATACTGATGTAAAAAAAATTATGTTTTTTCGAATGGTTTTTAAATGGCTTTCTTTCTTTCTGTCTTTCTTTCTTTCTTTCTTTCTTTCTTTCTGTCTTTCTGTCTTTCTGTCTTTCTTCTGTTTAGAGATCTTTCGAGATGTTTATATAATTTCAGATCTTACCTGTTCTTCAGGTGCTGGACACTGCCAAGACAACGGAACCTGCCATTCACCATGATGGCCATTCTAGTGCACAGTGCTTCACACTCCTCCATGCTGGAAGACAGCAGCACAGAAGAATTTATGAAATGCTGCCCCCGACTGATAGATGCTACTACAGCATATTTCATTGGCAAACACAGTGTTCACTTTCTTGATGCTGGGAAATATGCTGTCTGTTCTGTGAGTGGCACTACTATCACTCACCTGCAGTCTATACAGCTTCATGTCAATTCATGTCACAATTTTAGCTTTGTCACAAAATGTTTAAGAAAGTTCTAAAAGTTTAATTAATTTAGCATTGAAAATATGTAACAATACCCCTACAGCATAACACAATACTGTTTATTTGGATAAGCATATAAACTTGTTAACATGTTTTTCAAATTACTTCTCATTCAGTAGTCAGGACTTTGAAAGTATCAGGTGAGTTTTACCTGTGTGAGGTAAGCACGACAGAGCGTCCCTCTTTGATAACGCTGTGAATGCAGTTCCACAGTGCCCGACGGGCTTTGGGGTCCATGCCAGTGGTGGGCTCGTCCTGTAACCATTAGCACAGGAAGACTTAGATTGACCCTCAAGTACAGTAATAAACCCTCAAGTACACTAAACAGCCACATGAGCGGGAAGAGAGCCATCTCTCCCCCCCAACACGTGCGTCACACACTCAAGTGAACCAGAACACACTCACTGACAAGTTCAACTGGGGAGATTAATCACTTGTGTGTGTTCTTTGTGTAACTGACCCACCATGCAGCCTCATACAAAACCCTCTGAAGAGAAAGGGTAAGAGGTTCAGGGTAATTTAGCTCAGGGGGTGTTATAATACTGAACGTTTAATCCAACCGAACAGGAAACCCAGCTGAGAGAAAAATCAAACAGCGATCTTATGATCCAGATTCATGTTGTTTTACTTGATTCATTTGCAGACATTCACACAGGGAGGCACAGCACTTGAGCCAGGTGTGTAATTCTGTGTTAGTGTGTATGTGGGTTTACTTAAAATCAGCAAAACCTGACTAATCTGAGCAAACCTCATTTTGGGATATCCTTATAACATGTAAAAACACTAAAAATAAAGTGATTAGTGTGGGTTAGGTTGTGGTGTTTAAAACGATCTGTGAACAAAAACAATACAAATCTATGGAATGTTCTTATTTAGATAAGTAAATGTGTGTGTTTGAGAAAATACACATACCAGGAAGACCACTGGGGGGGCTCCTATTAGAGAAATGGCAGTGGAGAGTTTGCGCATGTTGCCTCCACTGTAGCTTCCTGCTTTTTTGTCAACATACTTCACAAGGCCTAATTTATGAATTCCCCACTCAGCCACCTGTCAGACAGATTTAATACACGTTAATAGTCTCACAAAGACATGTTCAGACCACATTTCGTCTCAAAATCAATTGTTTAAATCATACATACATTACATGCAAGTGCACATCACACATTAAATCATAATTGTGTTATAATATATATTTACCTTTACAATTTGGATAATAAAATAACATTTGGAAAATTACTTTTCCCATCTTTTTTTGCATTACTGTATTTCTTCCATTATTGCAGAGAAAATTTCAGGGGGTGTTTAATTATCACAAAAATAATGTTACAAGGCAAAGAATCTTAATGGCCCTTAATGAAAAATGTGAAACATTTCTTTTGGAGACATACAGAATATCTGGAAAATGTCTTTAAGAGGTTTTGTGAGATTTACTCCATTGGTCACATTCCATGACATGATCTTTTAAATGATTAAATAACTGTCTTTTTCTTACCTCACAAACTTCCTTCTCTGGTACGCCGCGCAGGATGGCATAGAATTCCAGGTGTTCTCGTCCTGTTAGCAGGTCATTAATGGCGTCAAACTGAGGACAGTAGCCCATGTTCTGATGAACTTCATCAATCTCTCTGAGTATGCTGACAATCACAAAGAGCAGGGTTAACAAAGATGTGTTAATCTGTCATGATATAGCATCTGTTGTTTATCTAAGTATTCTCACCTCTTCCCTGCCAAGAATGCTTCACCACTAGTTACCACAGAATCACCAGTCAGCATTTTAAAAGTGCTTGTCTTTCCAGCGCCGTTAACACCAAGCAGACCAAAACACTGAAACATAAACGACACGGCTGTCAGTCTGTGGTTTACATTAGTCAGCATGAAGACTGACTCATTCAGATGAGGCTGATCATGAGATCAGGGCGGGATAAGATTTACCTCTCCTGGAGGAATGCCCACACACAGACGATCAACAGCAGGCTTCTGTTTCCTCTTGTACACCTGTAAAACATAACATGACAGTTTAATAAGGTCACCTTGTATTTTTTGTAATGTAAAATATTATTAACATTGTGTAATTGAAGTGTAATTGCTCACACTTTAATATGTCTGTAGTACGACAGGCCATGACTTTGATGACAGCATGTATTATTACATAATTAAAAATTGTATTGCATCTATTTTATCTCAAATTCCTGCAGGTGTCCTGTGATCTGTGGTTCCTCTGACCTTAGTGAGTTGTCGGAGTTCCAAAATGTCTCCTTGACCAGCTCCACTAATGATCCTCTGCCTCTCTCTGGCAACATCCTCATCTTCTTCTCCAATCGGGCTCAGCTTAGCAGGTAGAGACCTGAAGAAAATTGTCAGCCAATTGCTTAGATCTTCAGAAGTGACTATGGTATGGTGATTCATATCAATACAGTTTTATGTGTTTAAACAGAATATTACATTGTGCATATTTTGATGGTGCTTACTTGGGTTCAAAGAAGAAACGGTATTGGATCAGGACAGTGATAATGAAGAACACTACTCCTTCTACCGCCATGGCAAAAAGATTCTTGCCCACCATGTCCCACTCCAGCGGAGAACGGAAACGGTTCTCGCCTGATGTAACACAAGAAGATTCAACATCAGGTCTGGGCCTAATTTTAATAACTGTGTCTAAAAAACCTGAAAATTTTAACTTTGAGAAAACTTATCTTACCAAGTCTCTCCAAGGCATCAGCCATGGCTTGATTCTTCACCATATCGATGAGTCCTCGGCCAAGACAAAAATGAGGGAAGATCAGGAAAACATTCTTCAG
>JAZGTK010008432.1:0-18292 GCA_036877625.1 Ambastaia sidthimunki
TGTTTATTATCTAACCACAAATAAGGAAAACTCATTTATTTCACTTCATTGCATTTCAAACTTCTTTTCTTTTGGTGCTCCACACCATGTTTGTGACGAGCGGGTTTGACTGGTATAATGGAGGGTTTCCAAGTGCCCCTGGAGCAGCACAGCGTTTAAAGAGTTTCTGAAGGGCGCATCAGTCGTGCTCAAAGAAAAGACAGTGATTCATCAGGCCCTGACTGATCTGATATGTGTCAAAATAGCTTTTAAGGGAAAAGTGTGGAGAAGGGGCGTAGACCTGCATTGAAGGAGGCCCCAGGCCATATAAAGAGACCAGGTTATCATAGATTTGGAGGGCTCTTCTGACTCGGGGCAGTAACAACTATGCAGAACGCTTTAGCAATGGCAGCTGCGCATCACTTTTGCCTGGACATTACATTTACAGATGTTGTTATGTAACATTTTATTTTTGTTTAATGAGATTAAAACTAAACTAAATTGATTATCTTGGTGAAAGGTCAGAGATCTAGTGTGGGATAGATGGGTTGTCTCTCTCTCTCTCCCTCCCTCTCTCTCCCTCTCCCTCCCTCTCTCGCTCTCTCTCTCGCTCTCTCTCTCTCTCTGTCTCTCTGTGAGACACTGGCAGTGTTCCAGCCAATAGCGGGTGTTTGTCAGTAATGGAGCTGCTCTCTGGAGTGCTATCAAGCAGGGCCGGTTCTGTTTACTTGAGCTTCTATCAGCTAACATGTGCAGCCAGGCCTGGGTTAGAGGGGCAGAGACACACACAAAAAACACACACACACAGAGCAGGCCAGCAGGGCGGCGACCAAAGCTTTGAGGCGTGGGAGTTATAGCTGTGCTTCTCACTACCTGCCCTAATCTGTGCACACACACACATGCAGTCGTTACACAATTATAAACATACAGTGGTGCCCACTGTGTTGGTACAGTCGCAATATTTCTAAATTAAATATTGAAATGTGCAGATTTATAACTATGTTGTCATACTCATATAATAATTGTTTTTTTTTTTATTTTGTAACAGTTTTGCATTTTCACTAGTGGTCACAGGCTTAAAAATACACACTAAGCTGTTTTTATACCTATTCACTCAAACTACAGTCACACAAACTTTCCATTTCCACATATAGTCCTGTGAATATGAGAATGCAGATTCATCCAGACTGGATTAAGTCATGTGGAGTCTGTGATAAACCGGAGCGTTACTGCCAGTAAGTGAATTGGGCTGAAGGTGCTTTCAGCAATTTTATTCAGCAGGTCAATACAACTTTGTTTTACTGTTATGTAATATTAGGCATAACCGTATTGACAATATTAAGCAGTTCATATGGCAGGTAAATGAATCGGCAAAGTTAAATAACAAAATAATTTGGCATATATAATATATATATATGTGTGTGTGTGTATATATATGTGTGTGTTTGTGTGTGTTGATTAGTGCATAATTTTCCCATTTAACTTATAAAACATAACATGTTTTTTATTTTTACTGTTTGTTTTGACATTTGACTTTTACATATAATTTAAAAAGCTTTCATTCATTTTAGAGCAAGCAGAGTTTAACAATTGTGTTTCCAAACATCCTCCCACAAGAATCTGCTTAAATATATAAACATATCCGTTTCCAACAAACCACCACGAAACTGTCATCACAGGGTTGTAACAATGGCACGTCGCTGTAACATAACACAAACCACAGCTGTTTTATCTCAGCTCTCTACCTAAATAACAGAAGATGCTGTTTAATTATAATCATTTCATAATGTTCTAGTGTTGCTCTGAACCAACGTTATCGTAAACATACATTAATTCCAGACATGGGTACGAACAAGCTTTGTTGGAGTGTTTGTCTGGACTCAGAGATAGTTAATCATCACTGCATGTACAATGTTCAATATATTAACTACACTATATCTAAAACAAGTGATCCCACTTAACTACAAAGCTGTAAGACTAAATCTAATTTTCTTCCAACAGCAGCCGCAGTATATATACAATGATTTTATTGCTTATTCAGTTTTTTTTTTGTCGCGCAGCTTTGTTTGTGCTTTGGCCATGCCCACAGTGAAATCTCATTGGTCCATGAAGTTGTGTTGTAAACATCAGTGCCCGGAAGTTATTTGTTTTCAAGGGTTGCCAGTTTGAGGCGATGTAAGTGACTGCATTAATCAACGAGGTGATGCCGCAAACCACCAATGGGAGTGCAGACAGTAGAGGTCATGTGATCCACCTACTGATGAACACAGTAGGAACGCCTGCTTTTAACCTCCAGCTTTTTAACTGGAGTCAGTGTATAAACACCCCATTACACTTGCCGACGAATGCCGTGACACGACAAAATGAGGTTGTTCTCATTATAATCAACAAGTGTAGACAACTTCTACACAACTATCCTGCCACTAACATCAGCGCAGACATGCCTGCAGACGCAGCTGACAGGAGTGATCAGAGGATGTGAATTAAGTGTTTTAGTTTATTAGTGTTACACGCAAGCACATTTTATTACACTACTGGTTATCCAGTAAATCCCATTTATTTCTCACTCTGTCCCAGACACACACACACACACAAGCCACACAATCAGTGATGCTCTGAACTCCCCCCTCACTCTGTTTATGAATGTGTGTTTGTGTGTGAATATGCTGAAGTATGAATCATATGGCTGAACGTGATAAGGAGCTTTTTCGGGAAGAGCGTGGAGAAGCAGGAATGCTCAGTGTCGGGAAAGCAGGCAGTGTGTGAGAAACAGTGTGGGAGGGAAAGTCTGCTTGGATTTTAATAGGGAGTCTGTGATATCTCTGCCCATCACAATGCTTCTGTAGTTAATGCTCATTCTTTTTGCTTTCACCACCTCTGCTCTCCTCAGTGCTCCTCTTTTCGATGCTCCTCTCCTCTGCTCCTGTTGTCACTGCTGCCCTTCTTTGCTCACTGCCCCTCACCTCTGCTTTTCTACTGTCTGTTCCTATTTTCTCCTCATTGCTCCTCTCCACTGCTTCGTTACTTTCGATTCTTCAACTGTCCTCATTGCTCTTCTGTTTCTCTATTTTCTGCTCATTTTCTTTCATTTTCTGCTCAACTTTCTGCTCCTCTCTCCTCACTGCTCCTTTACTCTCTGCTCCTCTCATTTGCTACTCCGTGCTCCTTATTTCAAAACTGTTTTGTATTCCGCACGTTATGAATTTACTGAGACGTAACAAGGCATTTGCTTCATATTTTATTTATGCTCTTCAGTCTGTCTGCTTTCATCCAGTGCTTGCTTGTTTTTTATTTCATTCCTTTCTTTTTTCTGTTCTTTTTTGCAGATATAAAGAATTTTTTGGAAGCTGACCCAGATAATAGAAAAAAGTTTGACAGCCCTGCCAAGACTCTGGGCTTGGCTTTCAGAGCGACTCTAAACCAGTTTGCTCTGGTTGGGTTGTCAGTGCAGGGAGGGGTGGGAGGAGAAACCCGGCATCTGTGTATGTGTGTGTGAGAGTGAGCATAAAGATATGAGTGAATACGAGAGAGTGCAAGTGGGATTTTTTGATTATATAACACAGGGACACAGCTCAGCATTGTGTTTTTCTGTGTTATAGATCAGTGCTGCTTTGTGCAGGGTGGGGATTTTTTGACAGAGGGAAGAAGCTTATTACCCAGACTTAAGTGTAACCCCTGAAACTCATGCACGAGTCAGAAATGACAATTTTGAAATAGGTATTTGACTCTTAAAGGAACAGTTAAAACAATGAAACCCATGGATGAAAATTCATAATTTCCTTGTGATAGGGACAGATTGACAGTGAAATACAAAGATATTTTTCAGAATGCTCTGGTGCTATTTTCTGTGCAATGAAAATAATATTTTCTGAGTATATACGATAGCCTTGACCAAAAATTCTATCACTAGTCATGATAAATTTTTACCTTTTCTGTGACTAATTCATGTTTGCATAGAAATCTTTTTTTGGGTGCTCTGTCCCTTTAAATACGGTCAAGCACACATAGAATGTCTCAGTTGTTGTCATACAACTTTTTGTATGTAGCTGTGTTTGTCGAGTCAACATGAATCTGTCACATACATCCTAGTCTAGGATTAATGGTTGTGTTTTTTAGTTAAAACAAAAAAATTTTAGTTTTAATTTCTAACTTTTTTTTAGTTCTCCCCTGTTCCTTTTCCCCCCCTCAATCTCACCTGCCTTTAAATCTCACCTGCAGTCGGGCCACTTAACAGTTAACACATCAACCACACACTAAATCCTGGTGTTGATTTACAAACACCGGTAAACTCTCCCACACACAGACACACACCGAATAAATACAGTTGATAATCTAGCTCTGCTGTGAGGGCATATGCCAGAGACTGAGTCTTAGTGTTCGGTCAGTGTTTATTACTGCGGTGGAATTTTCCATTACTCCTGATGAGTTTGGCATTGTAGGGAGCTGATACGGCCAAACCAAGTGATTATTGTCCAAGACATTGAACGGCCGTGTAGGAGAGCAGGAAGGGATGTGAGGCCAGGCTGTGCATCCAATCTAACAGATTGCTTTATGCTAGTTTGACAGTGCGCTAAACATCTGGATGTGGTTGACATAATTGGTTGTAGTTGAGCCGGGACTTAAGTTGTCAGTGATTTGTAAATTTAGTTTTTTTCATTCTCTTTTAACAGGAGACCTTCTGGCCTTGCGGATAAAGAGGTGATGGCCGCCACGGTCTTGACCACACTGTCCACCAGCCCGGTGGTGCTCAGCCCCTCCTCCAGCATCTCAGGTTAAGCTCCGCCCTGACTCCACCTACATCTCCCAAGCTCAGAGTTACCACACAAATGTTCGCTGTCTTTATAACGATAGATCCTAGTGTGTTTGGGTTGAATGGCAGCCAATCAAGCAATCTCTCAGTCTCAACGAGACTCTTGCTCTCTGTGAGTTTTATATACACATAGTCTTAAAAGCTGAAGTTTGTCATTTCTGCACCAATAGCATGGCCAAATGGAATTGCAAAGTAATAAACAGGTTTCCTGAACACTCCTCCATCTACCATTGGCTGGATAAACAAACGCTGGGCGGGTTGAGATGCTCAAACAAACAGAGCAATGTTTTGATAGCACCACAGAACCAAAGTGTTTACACTTTTGAGAGAAATTAATCTTATGGTGGTTTACTTCTGATGGCCTCAGCATGTTAAACTTGGATTGGAGGAAAAAATTATATACTTTAAACATTCATTTCTATGCTAATGATAGTATAGGTTTCTTGCACCAAAAATATATGAAATAAACTTCACCACTGTCCAACCTCTCCCTGACCAATACACTTCAACAGCTGTTTTTTTTGCAACTGTGTTTTTTAGAAATCTGTACATGTATGTAAATGACCTTTTGTCAACTTAGCATGTTGCATAGGTCACGTTGTTAGAGGGCAGGTTAAGTTGCTAAATACTAAACAGAGGTTTATACATTTTTTGGTTGGACTAGGGAGGGAGATATGATCGTAGCATACAGTGTAGTTCACTCAACTTAGACAATTGCTGAATTTTTGACAGTTATATTATTAGCATAATAATGTGAGTAAATAGTGAATAGTTGTAAATTAACTTTTTCCATTATGGTATGTCTATAAACTTGACAGCATGGACTTGTGCATTATTCCAGCATCATATGAGAGTGTTTCAAAGACAATCTTCTGTACTTCAATAGAAGCACATACAGTAAGTTAACATGGTGAACCTCACAAATGTTTTAAATTGTTTCCACATTTTTCAAAATCCTAATATTTTCAGTATGTTCCAGGTTTTAATTAGATTTTTAACCTCACATTTTTAATGTGGTCTCATACTTTTGGAACCTACAGTAGGGTATAGGCTACTCGGTACTTAGAAATAGATTCTTATTTCAAAATAGTGAGAACAGTACTGCTTTCCATTATATTTTCTTTAATATGTCAAAGAAAATCATGCCTACATTTGAAGGGCTTTGTTGTGACCAGTTGTTCCTTCAGTTCTGGGTTCAGAAACCAAAATTATGCTGATAGAGGTTTGAAATATGCCCTCCTGCTTGACTTTTCTCATTGATGACTTTAAAATCAAACACTGGTTTTGTCTATAAGCAGTGTAACCAAAGATTGCTGTTTTTACGGAAAAGCGATTTTTTTGACAGAACTGTGGTGAAAGCTTTCATTTATTGCGTCTGTTCTGACCTTTCAATGATCATTAGGACCCAGTGAAAAGTGAGAGTATTGTTAACATGCTGGTGTACCAGTCTGCAGTCCCTTATATTTGAATCTTGGAAAGGACAAACTGTTTTAATGGATCTCCTGAACTCTTTCCATGGAGAGTTTCCCTTTTTTTTGTTTCTTCAGTTCATGAACTAACTCAACGGATCAGAATATCTTAGAGACTTTAAAAGTGGCTCTGTGCCAGAAACAGGGCCCAGCAACTACCTAGCAATGCCCTAGCAACCATCCAGAACAACCTAGAGACAGCTTTCCATGAGCTAACCTCATTTAGTTTAATACACTGTTTAATATGGGGCATTATGGGTCTGCTTGTTTTGTGTGTGTTTTTCATTAGTTTTATTGTTTTATAACATCTATTGTCTGCAAAGAAATTACTTCTCTGGGAAATTACAGACTGACACTCTATAAAGGTGAGAAGATAATAAATCCTTGTACCCTCCCTCTCCTCCAATCAAGAACATAAAGAATCACTGGAACTGTGTTTTGTCAGGTAACCTAAAAATGTTTTATGTGGAAACATCTACTTTAACTGGGTTTAAGTCCACAGTATTGCATACTGGACTACATTAGGTTACACCAGCAGAAGCCATTTTGATTTACATCAGGAAATGGGACAACTGCATGTTGGTCAGTTTTATAGTGATGGATGGGGGTATGTTAGTGGTTTGAAAGCTGTGCTCTGAGGATTATGGCTAAAGTGTCTGAAGTAAGACTGTTAAATGACTGTTGTTCTCTTCAGCCAGATATTTAACCCTATAGATATTTAACCATGTTGCTGAAGGGAAGAGGCGACATCACATAAGGGCTGAAATGGCAGCTACTGGCCCAATCATTCTGAAATATACTAATAGATATGCTAGTAAATAAAAAGAAATAGCTTTTCTGTCATGCAAAATTATGTTTTTTTACATACATTTGTCATTGTGTTAGTTTTTAGTATTAGTTCATGTAGTTTGACAGAGATGGAGTTATATGGCGTTAAATAGAGTTACGCTATATAAGATAAATCTTAAAGTAACAAAAACAGAATAAAAAACTGTGAAAACAGTGAAGCAGTAGTTTTAATAAAACAGCATGATTTATATGCCACGTGCAAGCTGGAAAACGCAGTCCTGCCTCAAGTGCTGCAGATATCAGTATTACCAGTTTCGTAAAATTTACTGCAATCATTTTACTAAACACAATACTGCATTCACTGAAAATATTTTTTTTTCTTATTTTTTACTATACAGTTAATCTAGCTGTTTAAAGTAAGCAAATGTCGTCTTATGAAGGCTAGGGAAAACAGTTCAGTCCATACCGTTTTTAACAAAGGTTCACTTATTGGGAGGATTGTGGTCTGGTTGTTGCTCTGGGGGGGTCATTCCTGTAACTAGTGTACTGCAGTTCATCATGACTGAAAAGCATGCACTAAACAGCATGTGTATGCATGTTGCAAGAACCTAGACCCTGATCCTGAGGGGTCAGAGGTTATGAAATTGCGGTGGCTGGCCGGTTTAAAGTTTTACAAGGTCGCTGTTTCTCAGGGATGTGTGGTGTCTGTTAGCATACAGACACTTAGCTGTTTGCGTGTGTGGGGTTGTTACTGTTTATTGTTTACTGGACAGTGTGACTTATCCTACTGCTTAGCTCAGCTTTACATAGTAGATTTACAATATATCTTTAGGATGTATTAACACAGTTTTTTTATAGTGTTACAATTTTTTCTCAGCGTGGTGCTAAGAAATACAGTAATGGCTTTTATTTACAGTCAAAGTATTTATTTATTTGTGTAAATAGGAAGGTGTGAGCATTTTGTCTATTTGTATCTTGCTTGTATATTTCAACTATTATATTTTAAGCTTCTCTGACATGCATGTCATAAGCACATTTACTAAAGCAGTAACGTATCGACAAGTAATACATTCACTGCAGTGGAAACTAGCTTTGCCTCAATAGCTTTTTAAAACTAAAAAATACCCGCATGTACTGTAAGAACATGCGGGTGAGTCATACTTAATGAGGTGCTGTGATTTATAAAGTATCTATTTACAAAAGAAAACAAAGTGAATGGAACAAAAGAAGGTGTGAAACTTTTTGGCTGTGACAGATTTATTGCATGACACCACATGTAGCTTTAGATTTAAAGCCTTTAAAGGGTTAAATAGCTTTACGTGTTATAATGCTGTTGTGTATTTTAATTGGACAGATTATTCCATGTCATCAGTTTTTATCTTTGTGTGTTGACAACAACTGATGCAACTAAATAGTAGAAAATGATATAATATTTAATAACAAAAATACTCCTAACTTTTGGTAACTGAGGTAATGGTACAATATTTTGAGTATGATGCATACTTGGGTATATGGGGGCAGTGTGGCCTACTGGTTAGTGAGTCGGGCTTGTAATCAGTAGGTTGCTGGTTCGGTCCCAGTGCCGGCAGGTAGCAACTGAAGTACCCTTGAGCAAGGCACCTAACCCCTGATTGCTCCCTGGGTTCTGCAGTGATAGCTGCCCACTGCTCCAGGGGTGTGTGTGTTGACTTGCAGTGTGTGTTCACTCCTCACCAGTGATGGGTTAAATGCAGAGGTCACATTTCGGTTATGGGTAACCATAACTGACAAAAACATGTCACTTTCTATAAGAGCTGGAAGAAGTAGTCAATAAATTGTACATTTTTGAGCCTTTGATGTTATTTTTCAGTATCATTGTATTTTAAAATCATTCTAACTGCAGTTTTGTGTTATGTTCAGGTGTAGAGCTGGCTGGTAAGGGCTGGAAGGAAAGCCTGTCGGCCAGCTACAGCAGCTCCACCAGTGGAAACTGGAGCTGGGACGCCAGCGACCAATCAGTGCCCTCCACACCGTCCCCGCCCCTCTCCAATGATCCCGGAAAGAGCTTCCTGCTTTCCTCTCAGAGTGATGACAACATAGAGGAAAACGAGAGTACACACTTCCTGTTTGAGGAACCTATCCCCCGGAAACGCAAGGTAGGGCCACTGTGGTCTTCTTTGGGTCATTGGATATTAACAACGAAGTAAAGTTTTAATTCAAAGTAATATACATATTATGACTCTCAAAACTTGGCAACAGTACTTGTTAAATTACAGTTTATTTGTCTTATTGGAGACAATTAGTGTTCAAAGTGTCCTGAGGCCCATTGCTAGTGTTAGTTTCAGACTGGTTGGAATTGTCACTTTTGGGTGATTATGATTGTAACTGTCTTCCAGCCGTTGATCATGTGCATGTGTCTATGTGCCACTGTTTCATGCCTGTGATTTATTAAACATTGCTTTGCAAATTCTGATGTTTTAAATGTCTCCATGGTAACCTACCTATCCAGCTGACATAAATGAAGTTCTAAGAAGTCTAGGAAGAGAACTAGTGATAATCTTGGAAACATCACTTGTAATGAGCTAAAGTTTATAAACATGCCTCATTATAAAGTCTTATTATAACTCATTATCACCCATTATAAAAATAAAGACTATTGCAAATAAATACCTAATATTTAAAGTTTAGTTTTTGGAAAGGACCATAATTAAATAAAATATTTTTCCTGGCACATATAAAAACCTATAGCTATGATAATACACTGAGAAAATAAAGTTTATAATCTTTCATTGTGGAGCCAGTAATAAATTAGAAATGAACAAGACAGCAGAGCAAGAACAAATCTGTGTCTGGAGCAAAACTAGTGTCTAAACTGGGAAAAAGTCCTTAATGTTGAGACCTGCATACACAATACAAGCAAATCACTTCAGATGTGAACTGTAACAAAACATGCAACACCTGCAAATATTGTTGTGGCAAGTGTTAAGTGTACAGTTACAAACTGAATCTTTATCCAGTTAGAGACCCCTTAGAATCAGTAATATAAGAGCTGTGTTAAACACATCAACTTGGCTCTGACACAATGAGTTTTGTCACCTTCTCGCTTCAGAAAGTGATGGAATGTTTGCTTTCCCACCTCTTCTGTTTCTCGTAAGCATGATCTGGAGTCGCTCCAAATCATGAATGTGGTTTCAATATCAGGAAGCCATTAGTCCCTCCATTCACCGTGTTTTGTTTTGGGAAAGGCTGAAAGTGTGTGTGTGTGTGTGTGTGTGTGTGCATAGGTGGATGGGTATGTGAAGGGGTGGGGGATAGATTTCCTTTCAGATACAATTTGGATATAATTCTATTCACAGTAATATACACAGTGTTCAAACAACTGTCGTGTAAAATAATGTGTACATGAATCTTGTGATCAGGTATTATCATGAGATCCTCCTCTCAGAAGAAAAGGGTGAAAAGTGAAACAGTCAGAACTTTTTAAATATGAGTGTTTCTCAATATACTCATTTTGCAATTCTAGATACTGAATGGGGAAATTACAATGGCAAAACAGAAGTAAAAAATTGTGTACAAAAATAAGATTTATATACAGTATGTGTGTGTATACACTCTTTGTTACTTTTTAAGAAATCTGTTGTATATACATAATTTTTTTTAATGGTCTGAAAGTGGTTATTTGTGAATATTGAATGGCTCATTTTTAAGCTGATTTTAGCAACAGTGTGTTTGTGAGATGAATGTGTCTCATACTGCTAGTGCTTGTGTTAAGCAACATCGCTGGCTACCTCTTATATTAGCTCACCAGAGGCCTTCGTTTATGTCTGTATGTCCTACTGTAGCCAATAAAAAACACTTTGAATGAATGACTCAGAAACAAGAAAAGAAATAAAGTTCTTTGAACTGATCCAAGCCAAATGTTGAGCAGTCGGGTGAAATGTAACTCAAGAGGACTGGTTGTTCATTCATAAGGCAAACGGAAACTGCCTTCCTAAACACTCACCTCCACTCAGGCGTTCTGTTTTCAGACACGGTTTCGGAAGTAATGGTTCACCCAAAAATGTCATTTCTGCCATTTAGTTACTCGCATGTGTTACTCTCGGTTGTGACATCAAACAAGGATTTGATAGGAAATATGTGCAGGCTTTTGTAATAGGTGAAAGTGTCCAGTAAGGGTTAATGTTTTCAGCCTCCAGAGCAGCGAGAGTATTTTCTTGTTTTCTGTGTGTGTGGGTGCAGATACACACCTACTCATTCTCTCTATTGACAGCAATGAACATGCCCAGGCGTGCTGTAGTTACAAAGTTAATGCACTAATTCTTTCTCACAGATTAAATTTCTAAGAAAAGTTTATAAGAAATAATGACAGTTATTATGACGATATTGATGATAAAGAATCCCCACAAACTGTTTAATTATAATTCATTGTCAGTCAGTTCTCAGTCTGAATTAGGATTGTCTTATATTAAATATATAAGGGATAATATACAACAAGTCATTGCAAACTAAATTCTCAAAGTTGATAAGGTCCTAGCCTGAAGTGTTTGATTCTTGTATCACACTGAAGAATTTTATTGTGGGATAAACATAATAATAATGTCTCCTTAGAAAATAAATAAACACATTGGCATGAAATATTGATCTGAGTTAAAATTATTGAACTGTTTTTTAGAGACTGCCGTAATACAAGAGTCAGAATGAGTGATCATCCTTGACCTCTGAATACTGCGACGGACCAATCAGAATCAAGTATTATATATGTATAAAGTATTACAATTACACAAACAATTTTCAGACTGACAACTTACATTTATACCTAAGGTCCATAATGAACTCATAAAGCCACACTAGGCAGAATCACTAGAACCTGAATAAATGTAACAATGTGTTATAGAAATCAGCGGTACGGAATTTGTTGTAGAAAAGGAATTTGTAGAAGTGCAGGACCTAAACATATTGGAGCACAAGATGAGAAAGAGGGGAAACAAAAGACTCGGCTGTGCTGATGACAGTTCAACATGAATCCAGTACAGGAGGTGTGAATCTCCCACACGAGACACATGCCCTCACCTAGCAGCATCATTACGTTGTTTAATAGTTGTTTCATTGCATCAGTGAAGCACTTTGGTGCCTTTGGAACAGCAGCGGGCTGGAGGGAATTTCTGCTGCTCGTACACATGAGGCTTTTGAAACCTCTGTTGTTATCTGCCTTGACTGCAAATAGTGCGGATCTTTTTATTCCATACTTTGATTGTTCTGCCATTTCCCTGCTCACTATATGTGGCTGTTTTATTTTTATCCCAAACATCTGAGATGCTTGGAGGGTTTGATCTGCATAATAAAAAGACAGCAGCACTATACTGAGATATTTGATTTTTCTTCTTACTCTTTCCAGTTTTCTGCAAGTGAATTACATCCAAATTTGCACCATAACAGACAGCCTAATCAATTCTCTAGAATTTTTAACTTTATTTTTAGATTTAAAATGTAACATTTACATTTAACCTGCATTGTTAAAATGTGAACTATTTAAATATCTGACAATGATGACATCATTGTTATAATAAATTGTGATTGGTCCTCTGATTGCATCTCGTTACATACTTAATTCTGATTGGTCTTTTCTTAGTTTAATTTATCACTGCAATCACGCACCAAAGATGGTGTTGTGTTATGTGTTAATGCTCATGTACAAGATGCACACTACGTGTCATGATGATTTTGACACCAAACCTTACCTAAAACAAGCACTGGTATTACCTTCTGAAAAAAGCTAATCTAGTAGTGCGTGTTTGTTGCAGAACTCCATGAAGGTGATGTTCAAGTGTTTGTGGAAGAACTGTGAAAAAGTCCTCAGCACGTCCTCAGGGATCCAGCGTCACATCCGTACCGTCCACCTGGGGTAAGTCACACAAAACACACCAGCAACTGCTGGGCATGTTTGTCCGCATATTTACAGCTACTTTAAAAGCCTTTTACATGGTGGAGGTGGACATGTGGACAGATCAACTCTCATTTTAACATGAAACAGAACTGTAATATGAAAGGTTCTCTGTGGAGATCTTGGTCCACCTGAAGGGCCCAGTTTGTCTTTGTCAGCCTATGAAGATGTCAGGACATCTCAAGCTCCTCTTCCCACACTGAGCACCATAACAGGCGTTAGAGAGAGAAGCACATTCTGATGGCAGTTGTAAGAGTGTTTTTATAGCCTCTTGTTGCTACCTGACCTTCCTCATGCAAATTCAAGCTTCTGTTATGATGTTGGCACCGCTGCCCCCTGGTGGCTGTTTGTATCTGTCAGCGTTGAGGTCACAGACACTTTTAACTGAAGCATCTCAGAGTTCCTTTTATGCCTGACAGCCAGATACTAAGAACCTACTAACTATCCTGTTCTGGTGTTTGACCTTGGAATCAGAGTCAGACCTCTTTCATTTTCTTCAGATAATATGAAAATCTAATGAGATATCATTGAGCAAAATAAGGAATTATTACATTAGGCCTGAAACTGCATTTTGATCTACATAGAAAGAGTTTGTGTGTTTTCAGGCGAAATGGAGATTCTGATTACAGTGATGGTGAGGAGGATTTTTATTACTCAGAAATCGAAGTGAACATGGACACTCTGTCGGAGGGGCTGTCCAACCTCACGCCCACCTCCCCCACCACGTCCGGGCCGCCCCCTGTCTTCCCTGTCTTGGCTTGTGATTCGTCTCGATCTGAACTCGCCCATGTGATCCACACCCCGCTCAGCCAATCGGCGCCGTCCACGCTGTGCCACATCCGCACTGACCATGCTTACCAGGTAACACCCACAAACACATTTACACAATGCTGGTTATGTAACACTAATTCATTTTTAAACAAAGTTTCTGGTTTGACTAACTGTATTGGCAGTGGAATGATTGTCCAAGAAACTATGGCTTTGAGGTGTTTGGATCGAGCTGAGGTCTCCATTGAACATTTATCAGTGGTGCTGTGTCACTGTGTGGGCGGACGTGTGTTTATTTACTCTGGAAACTTAATATTCTTTCAAACCCTCCACATAGGGCTCTGTGTTAGTCATTAGTGCGTCAAACTCTGTGCGTGTCTCTCTCTGCAAGGGTCAGAGTCTGCAAAGATTTATTGTGTATGACTGTAAAAAGTACTGACTCACCAAAAATAGAAATAGAGGAACTTATATATGCAATTAAGCAAATATTTAAGCTGGGCAAGTAATAAACAGAGGAAGTAATAAATAGCAGAAATGACTTTAAGTGGGTGAAATAATTAACTGATGAGAATAATGAGGAGAAACAGTACAAGAATGGAAACATAAACGGTGGACATTAACAGAGGTTGTTTTGCAGTACATAATGTGTTCTGTATGGCTGCACACATCATATACTCACTGTTTGACATTTCTGTTGTTTAGAGTCACTATGACCTGTTATGAAGATACATTTTTAAAAGTGCACTTAGCAAACATGATTGTACACACTGTCTTGTGTTTTTGTCAATCATATATTAAGCATATCAGCTACGATACTCTCAGCTGTATTCTCAGCTGTAGATCATTTCTGTACTATATGTTGTCACTCCAGAAACTGCTCCTTTTACTTTTAATATCAATAAACATAGAAGCATTTTTGTACTGTAACAAATGTACAGACCAGCTGCTGTTCTAGATTGACTTGGACTGTAAATAAAGGGCTGACTAACACAGAACACTGAGGAACTCCAGTTCTGCATTTGTTATCTGAGTCTGGCTGTATTGATTGTTCTGTTAATTATTGAATCCAGGTTAATCGTGACAGTATTTGTCTTTGAGATTAATTGCATAATGAGGCCCAGTGTGCCCGAATGAACCCTGTGCTGTACATTGCTTAGTAGGAGTTTGTAGAACATCCATCCTTTTCTGTAGTCTTTAAAACAAGATTTTTATATTTGACGTATTCTGTACTGACCGAACATCCGTTGATTTGACGATCTGTTTCTAACCATCTTATTTCTAATGCCACTGCAGCCACTGGCTTCCCATGATTTTAGTTTTGGGGGCAGCTCTTAGTTAATAGGGAAATGAATGGGCTGTGGTTGTGTATAACAGTATATTCTTATTTTTCTCATCTTTTCTGCGTGGCTTTGCTAATCTGGCTTCATACACACACACTGTTTTTCAGGCTACAACCCCTGTCAGCATTCCCAGCATGCCCTCTGAACCGCCTCACCGTGAGGACAGGATTATCGTATCCTGCCAATCGCCCCCTGTTATATTTAAAGGGCTACCGGTGAGATGGCTACTTTCTTTCTTCTCACTCGCTCTGATTCTCCCGGAGACATAGCCGACAGCATCTGTCACCTCAACCAAACAATCACAGAACTGTCATCCTGTAAATCTTGTATGAACCTCATTTATCTCTACCAGTCTTTTGTCTTTTTATATCTGTTGGGGACTTTTGCACTTTGCATGGCTTCCGGTTTCCTGTCTCAGATGCTTTTACAGGCTGACACTGAAATATGCTGTATAATCAATGCACCTGTTCAAAAACATTTTAATATAAATGTAGTTAATATGGAATAAACTGTCATTAAGGATCGTTTGTACCTATATAGAGTCATATTAGTGGTGTAACAAACATCATTATTACTCCTAAGGGTTAGGGATTTAAATAAACCAGACATTTACCAAACGTTATGCTTATGTTGTGAATTAACATGAAAGCCTTTGCAGGGCCCGATGACTCAGATCCGCACTGTTAGCATTGGTGAGAAGAGACAACCTGTTAACCACACACCCATCAGCAAAATGCACACCAGCAACTCCTCCACAGCCAAGCCCAGTAACGGAACCAGGTAACCCATGTTGAGGTCATGAGCATGTGGAAGAATGTTGGATCACAGCTGATCTAAACTATGTTAACATAATTCCTCCAGGAAACCCCGTGGTGAAGCCAAGAAGTGTCGGAAGGTATACGGCATGGAGAAGAGGGACCTGTGGTGCACAGCATGCCGTTGGAAAAAGGCCTGCCAGCGTTTCACTGACTGAACTTTAACCTTTGCCCTCTTAAACTGTGCTTTTCTATTGCCGGTGTTCCATGAACTGAGCACTGCCAACTCTCTGTACTCTCAGAATGGACTTTTCTTTGAGAGCTTGAGATAACGTCCTTCTGAAGGATGTGGCTGTTTAAGTGTCACTGTTGTCCTCCAAGCCACAAGAGGGTGCTCTTTTTTCCCCTACAGCTTTTGTAGTGGAACACTGAGATTTTATTCATAAAAACTGAAGAAAAAAAGAAAAAGGTTTCAGAAAAAAAGCATATCAGCTTTTGCTGCATTGTTTTACTATGGTAAAAATAAGATTTTACATAAGAAATCTAGAAACAAGACTTTTGCCGTTTAATACACTGTCGCATTTGCGTGCATTCTTTGGAATACAGTAGCTGAGGAATTCTCGTAATTTTACGTGTTGCAGACTTTATATGTGGCACTTTTTAATGTTAAAAATTCTGTAAGCTAATATTTGTTATTTGGTATTGTTGTGGTTACACTCATCCATCAATAACAACAATTCAGCTGCAGTTTTTGTGGACGTATGTGGACTGTCCAAACGCTTCCTGTAAACGAGAACGTCATTTAAACCCAGATAAATTTACCTTAAACCTGTTTATGGATTTAATGCTTTTTTTTGCCTGTAGGCACTTTTTAACGGCCATTAAAATAATTTGCTCCTCTATTTTGATAAAGCAGAACACATTTTAGCATCACTTTGTCATAACAGACATACAGGATTCTCACACTGTGCGTTTGCGTACACAACAGACACACAGATAGTCGAGAACTTTCAACGTGCTTCGCGAAATTTTTGTCTCGTAATACCTCTAAACAATAATGAGCCTTGGAAGGAGAGTCCTCTGTGTACTTCAGCATCAGCAGTTGTTGTGCAAGAATGTAAAATGGACTCTCTATGCTAATGCTAACAAACATTCTGTCCTTTCCAGATCAACAGCCTCTTTATAAAACCTTTATGAGGTTTTATCCCATCAGCCCACAGTATTAAGTTAATGGCAGGCACTTTAATTGGACACAGTTTTAGAGTGATTTCCTTGCATTCACCTAAAAGTTCACATAGACAATCTGCTGTTAAGGGACGTCGTTTGACCCAATTTGTGTCTGTCTTGCCTGAAAAAACAGGATATCTCAGTCTTGTGTGATCCGTTACTGTAGTACCATATAACTAGTGCTTTTCCACACAAATACATACACGACTTTCTCCATATATTTTGAAATCTTTGTGGCAAATTTGACCACACTGCGCTTCCTATGGAATTATTTGCTTCTAATGCAGCATATGGATAAAACATATATGGATCAGCAGCACTATTATTCACAGGCTTAAAAGGAAATGCTCGCTTTGACAACATACCCCATACAGTTATCTGATATATGGAGCACATGTAAACACACACACACACACAAATATATATCAGTCTTCTACTGTGCTAGACAGACTTTTGCTTTCTCTTCATATTGAGCTGATCATATGATGTCTTTACATGTACATACACACAGCTGGGTGGGCACTGTGATAGGGTATCTGACCCCATTCAATATAAGCAAAACCAGATCTGAGCTCTTCCTTATGACAACGCTTGGAGTCATTTGACCCTAAAATTATTGGACATAAATTTGATCTATTTAAATCTGTTGGACAATATTACATTAAAAACCAGTAACATTTTGTGTCATAAACTTTAACCACAACATTATATACTTATAATATATATACTTATATCAAACTAGAAATCAGAAAGTATAGATCCAAATTCACGCTTTTAAACGTATAAATCATAGAAATCAAGGAAACAATTAGGCAGATTGGTAATGGTAAACAACCAAATGTCATTGACTGTTTTTCTAGCCCATCTAAGCATATTGTCCAATCACAGCTCAGATCAGCTTGGTCTTCTCCTTCCCATTGGTCAGATAAAAAGCATGTCCCTCTTATTATCATAACCTTCCCTAAGTGCCAATGAGAAGAACAAGGTGGGGAACTTTAATTGCACTAACTTGTACTGCACAAAACGTATATATATATATTTTATGTACCGTTTTTATAAGCAGAAATCGAAGTTTTTAAAAAGAAAAAGTTTAATGGTTGTATGGTAACCGCCATTGTTTTCATTGGGTCAGGGATGGGAGCTGTACACCAACCTCCCAACTAATAAGCTTACTTGGCGGTACTTTTTGGTCTTGTGCCTATTTGGGGTCTTGTGGTAGATTTCTCTACCGTTTT
>JAZGTK010008433.1:0-18291 GCA_036877625.1 Ambastaia sidthimunki
ACACACACACACACAAGCAGTTGTCCCTCATCTGCAGTGTTAATGGGTTTGAGATGATTGAGTTGCCACTGAAGATGAATCCATGACTTTAATTAACTTTTGATTTATTGGCTTCTGCGTACAGCCATAATTAGAAATTAAATATAGCGATCAGTCGGACGGGCTACTGCGGACGGCTCTGCGTCAAGTTTTAAAATGGGCTGTCTAAATGCCTTTCACAGAGTTCAGTGTCCACTCTATAAGAACACACAGAGGAAAAACTGTGTTGCTCAGATGTTGCTCTTTCACAGCTCATGAGAAACTTCCCAGTTGTAAGAATGTTTCCTTCACAATTCCATTATATAACAAAAAACGTTAAATGTTTTTTGGAACTTTGAGAGAACTTTTTGAGAATGTTAGCCGACATTCTGAGAATGTTCTTTGTTAGCTGGGTTTGTTTTAAATGTTTGCCCTAAAATTTCTGTGGGAGAATTAGGCATAAAAATGGACACGAACAACACAAAATATAAGTGGATGGCGTAGCTCAGATAATTGGTCTTGAAAGAATTTGTGTATATTAAATTATCTGACTTTAAACAAAGTTTAAAACAACAAAGTTTAAATTTCTCTGCTTCTAAGCTGAGTGTCTAGGAGAGACAGTCAAGATATTAAAGAGATCCCATTTGCTATTTTATCTTGTTTTAGACAGCTGTGATTCTCTTTTTTTCTGATATGGAGGCTTTGGTTCATGAATTCTGCATATGTCAGGCTGATTTTCATGACTCTGCTCGTTGGACTGTTTGTGGTTTGCTTCCTCTTAGTGGTCAGTCAAATGGCTCCCTGGAAACCACTGTCTCTCGACCATGAGTGGATGTTACTGTGATACCAGCTAATGCTGTGCCAGCAAAATACTTCAATGAATCAAAGTCCTTATTTATTGACAAAAATAATAACCATCTTTCTCTTTTCTATCCTCCCCATTATTTTTCAATGGCAAGCGATGTTGTCATGGCAACCCACAGTAGTTTATTGATCTTACTGATGACCTGTTTGAATTTGTGTATGGCTGTTACAGTGGGCGCTTTGCTCGGTTTGTTCTTTTTGTTGCGTTTAAAGCGTGTGGCTCTTTTGTACATTCTACACAGCCCAGCTGTATTTTATAACACACAATTATTTGTCATTTTTATATAATGGATGTGTTATCATCTTTGTTTTCATTGCATAGCAGATTATGGCATAATGATGTTGAACTTGAACCCAGGTCTGGTTTGTGTGTGTGATGACATGCATTTGTGTGTGTGTGTGTATGAGTATATGTGATATAAAGACACAAACGTGTACAATTACGTGTATAACAATGTAAACATTGTTTACCAGGGCACATATTAAATGGTGTTTTTATTTTAATTAAATAGATGAAAAAAGTCAGACTTTTCTGTTAGGATTAAGTTAAATAGGAAGTTTGATTTAACTTAATATAAAAATCATTATGCTTATGGGGAGTCCCTGTAAACCACACATGCAGGTGTGTGTGTGTGTGTGTGTGTGTGTGTGTGTGTGTGTGTGTGGTAGTACATCGTTTACGGGAGGGATTGACACTTGAGAGACAATTGGCTTGACCTCCAGTTGACCTGGAAGCAGTTTATCACATGCAAGTATTCATGTGGGAGGTCAGGGACAGGTCTGTTTGAAACACAGTGTGTGTGTGAGTTCGTCTCAGGAGTGTGTGTGCTCTTGTTGTGTTCTTGAATCTACAGATTGCTGATGTAGAAGAAAATGCAGGTAGTTGTATATACATTATATGTTGTATCTTTTCAGTTCTATGTAAGATGCTTATTTTATAAAATCTTTCCATACTTTCCATGACACGCTTGGATGTAAATTTGTAGCCTAGATGGTTTTGGGGTTAATCTTTTGTCTGTGTTTCCAACAGTGTTATGCTGCTTAGAGCAAGCCAGAAGGTACGTGACTCCACTGCCTGTACGCTCGCCAACGTGTGTGTGTGTGTGGTACACGAGTCTGTACGTTAACCCCCCCACCCGTCATTCCCCGGCACACTCAGGGAGTGCTGTACATTCCCAGCGTTCCTTTGGGTGGGTGGGTGAGTGGGGGGCTGGTTTGGGAAATGGAAGAGACTTCTTTTACTCCACGTCAGTAGACAGAGAGAGCAGTGTTGGGATTATCCCTTAGATCCAGGCAGCCACTCTTTAAGTTATCTCCGTAATGAGAACTAGGGTGGGGCGGATTGCGATGGGGGTGGGTGGGTGTTGGCAGGGCCTCTACCCCGCTGCATTAGGAAAAATCATCTACTTGGTCTATTTGAATAAATGCACACGTCACATGGTTAGTTAAGCTGGTCAGTTCCTTCTCAATGACCAAGCCATTAATGACTACTGTTATGACTACTAAAAGGTAATGTTATGGCAAATTGAAACAAATAGGCTAAACTAACCTTCCTGTTTTGCATGGTTTGGTTAGTGCATTACTGATATGTAGAACTAGTTTTATTTAGATGTTTTTATTTATTTAGTTTCAGGTACAAACGCTAAAGGTTGCGTTACAGCAAAACTTATTGTATTGCAAAATAAATTAAAAAAAACACACAAAACAACACATTGTGCATTTGGCCCAGTGTTTGTGTCAATAGGTGATGTTGGTATTTCCATTGCTTTGTTTTACTATTTACAGTTTTGTTTCCTGTTATTGTCGTTGAGCACAACATTGATGTATTTTTTTGTGTTGTGTAACCCATGTTTGTGTTTACATCTTTATGACAGTGATGTTGTCTGTGTGTAGTTTGTTTAAATGAGAATTGATTAAACACTTTGTAAAGCATTTTATAATAATGCACTTTACTATCAAAAAATGAGAAGTGATTTCTTGAGTTTAATTAATAAAACTGCAACATTCAGTTATTGTCAGATTCAGTCAGGCAATAACCCGTTTACTGATGCAGAGGGATTATACAATTACACACACCAGTTAAAGTATTTTTCTCTAAGCTTTCATAAAATTGTTTCAGCCAATTAAAATTTCAGGCTGTTGGCATTTGAAGTTGTTCTTTAACATTGGCAAGATTATTAAAATTGCTTTAATACAATTATTACAGGGTATAAGGAAAAAAGTATATTCATAAACATGTTTCCCTTACTAAATAAACAAATTCACAAAACAAGGTTAATAAAGATATAGATGTATCGTCAGTGTTCAAAAGATTAAATAAATAATTGTGGAATTGGACATTTTGCTTCCACAGATTTTTGACTGTAATTTAAATGCTCATTTAAAATATGCATGTAAAAGGAAAAGCGCACGTGGTTCAGTTTTCAGGTCCGTGAGCAAACAAATGGATTTTTTATGAGGATCATTTTTTAATGAGTAAAGGCCGCCCGATGAGTCACGAAAGCATCTCTGATATTCACAGAGATTTGCTCTAAAATTTGGTTTATTATCTTTAATTAAACTGATGACTTTACATTTCGCAACAATTGACGTTTTTTCATTACTGTTTAGTTGCTGTCTAACACCGAAATAATTATTTATTATAAAAGCATATACGACACGAAATCAGGTTCATGCCCATAACATGCGCCACAGCACACGGATATTTGATGTTTATTGATATCAGCCTATATGTTTTAAATGGATCTGATAAGCTCACAATACAATAACAAAGGCAGACAGTTTTTATTAGTTTAGCATATAGATCAAACCCTGCACCGAAAATCTGGCGAGTTCAGTATTACGCATCCCAGATATTCAAGTATATGCCCAAACGCACAGCTATAAAGGATTTTCGTATTTTTATTTCAAGACCGCAGCTATTTAGAAAACTGCTATGATTTATTAATTATATCGACCAGCCTATTAATCACATGTGTCAAATTATTTTGTAATAAAAAGAAAATCTAAAACAACAGCTGTTTGCGCCATCAAGAATGAAGAAAATGTCAGTGCGTTTGCGTTTGGCGCAGCGTTTTGGGAATGTTGGATGCGCTAAACGCTGCTGTAGTGTAAATTATTCTGCGGCTCCGCATCAGCATATGACTGTGGCAAAAGGAGGATGTTAGGCGCCCAGTTGCCATGACGACAGAAAGGGGACGTTGTAGCCACAGCGGAGCGCGCATCGGCGTCGGGAGCGCGCGTTGGAGGCTCTCAGGGCTGGCGGGGCTTTCAGAAGCGCAGAATTATCGAGGCCGGTCTGCGAAGCGACACGGGCACGGAAGCGGGCGAGCGCATTTGACCGGACGGGTTTACGCTATTCTCGGCATCGCTGATAACGAATCCGCTCCGGCGCCGTTTGTTCGGTGAGTGGTCGGTGGTTTGGCTGTAAGATTGCTGGAGATAAGACGTCGCGCAATGCAACACGGCACGTAAACACGAGAACACGCATGAGGAACGGTGCTCTATTTTTGACGCTCTATTTGTAACGTTGTTTCCAGGCTGTTTTCTGAACGTTTGGTGGAGCACCAGGTTTCCTTCATCACTATTTAAATGTGTGACTTTCAAGCAGGTTTAGCAAACGCACCGTGCGTGAGAAATAAATTAATCTAATTACGCCTGGCCTGACTGTTGCATGAGAGAGAGAGAGAGAGAGAGAGAGAGAGCGCAGGTGAGTGGCAATAATTTGATGCTTGGAAAGTGCATTTGTAAAATAATGCACAACTTGTTTGTATACAACTTGTAATTAAAAAATAACATTTAACATTAATATTAACATTAATATTTTGGCGTGATTTGTTACCTGGGGTGTTGCTTAAGCTTTTGTGCAGATAACTTTTTTTTATATCCTTACAATGTGTAAGTTATTCTCGCAACTGTTTGTCTGTGAAAACACAGATTTGCTCGCATGGTTCATGTATCTCATTATCTCTGCTTGCACAGCAGAGCTTCTTACTGTCCATTGTCTGTGACTTCAGCAAGACATGATTTCTGCAGAATACACCGCACACATGCGGGACGTGTCTTACCGCCTTTCAAAGAATTCAATAGGAAAATAATGTATTTGGTCAATTAAAATTTTATATTATAATGCACCATAATATTGTTTAAAGAGAATTAAATACAGTTGGATAATAATGGTAGGTAATAATAACAGTAGACTTTATAATTATTAAAATAATAATAATAATAACAACAATATTAATAAAAATACAGTAATTAAACAGAATTTGTGTTGTGTCTTTGAGTTATTACTTTAAATGGTAGTTGTTTGTACATTTACATCAAATAATTACATCAAAATAATAAAACGAATAAAAATGCATTATTTTACCAATAGCAATATTAAATGTTTATGGATAGTTTATTAATTAACCTAATAATCTCATATAACCCTTAACAGGTTCAGAGAGTTGGAAGAGAGTGAGGAGACAGGGAAGCTGTCTGTCAGGGGCCCGGCGCCACCGCTGGAGGGGGAGGGGAGAGAATGAGGGCTGGGGGAGGGGGACTGGATGAGTGAGAGAGAGAGTTGTAGAGCGGAGGATAGAGAAGATGCTTTTATGTGGCTCAGTGTCTGTTTCCTCAGTGCTGTGCAGAGTGCAAGCCGACCTCACCGCCTCACTATCAGCCTTTTGTTCTAAGAATGATTCACAGCAGTCCAGTTTGTACATATGATCACATCTGCAGGATTCATCAATATGTTGGTCCAGTATTTTCTAAGAAAAATAATAAGTTTGTGTAATTAGAGTCAGTGGGATTGTAGTAGCTGAATAGGTACTTTAATATCTAAGCACACCATCTTGTCTGGGCCTCTGTGACGCTCCAGGAACTCCTGTTGGTTTGAAGGTTGCATGACAGGTTGCTGTCATCAGGCTGTGGTTTCCAGTTTGGTTTGGTTGCTTTGGCTCTTGCTCTTTCTGTTTTACTTTCTCAAAATGGATGAATTAAAGTGTTGTGATTCAGACAGGAGCATTTTTTGTGTCTGGGTTTTCTGTGGATTATGTGAAAGAAAACTTCATACTGTTGACACGCGTTTGTTTGAGCATGTTTTGGGTGTGTTTTAGAAGTACGTAATGTGGTTTTGTGTATTAGTTTAGTTTTTTTTACAAAACATTGCACTAGCTCTTATGAAACATTTCATATAAAACATTCTTTAAAACTTTAAATTAATACAGCCTACACATTCAGTCATTTCCACTTAACTTTGGACCTTTTTGTAATAAAAAATAAGTCTGTTTACATACAAGACAGGCAGGGTCCCATTTCAAATAAGCAAATTATACATCTAACATAATACAGACAGAGTGATGTCGAGATTTGTCCATTTAATATTTATTGCTTTTTACTTTCAATCATCAAGAGATTTTTTTTCAACATTGCGTAGAACCGAGATTAAATATTAATGTAAATACACATTTAAGCATTTCTTTTGTTTCTGTTTTTTCTTTTAGGTCTGATGAGTATTCCTGCAGCCGCATCAGTTCAGTCAGGGGGTGGAGAAATGCAATCACCTGGGGCCATCAGCCCCTCCTTCCTCCCGCCCCCAAGTGGAAAAGTTCCAGGTCGCAAAAGGGGTCGCCCACCCCTGAAAAGGCACCCGGAATATCAGAGTCGCTACCCGGAATCCCTCCCACCCATTAAAGTGCCTAAGAAGAGAGGGAGGAAGCCTGGTTTTAAGGTCAGCAAATATTAGAACGCCTATTTATATGGAAGCAATGAGCGTGTATTGTAGGTCGCACAGATAAGGTCTTTCCACTGTTCATTTTGGGTTAAAGTGTCTGCCAGATGCACAAATGGAAATGTCATTAAGCAGTACATACACTCTAGACTGTGCATGTGTAACACGGTGACTGTGCAGTGTTAGCGTGTCTGTATATGGGCAGGTCTGTGCACAGGTCTGATGTTGACTGTGCACAGGAGGGGAGAGTGTGTTGCACTCTGACTGATGTTTCTGCAGTCTGCTGCTGCTGGGTTATTTTTAGCCGTGTGTGCTGAGCACAAGCCATAATGTTGCCGCTACCGATTTAAAGAGCAACGTGCTCTTTACGCGCATGCTAGCAGATTAGCAGTAGATAACCACAAATGCATCCTCAGTTATCTAAACCTGATGCTTATTGTTTTTTTTAGCATTCTAATAAAATTCTAATATTCAGTGGGGTCAAAAAGTGTGTGACCACATTTAAAATCTGTTTTTGTTTATTTAAACCAGGATGATCTAATACAAATCTATTAAAATTTATTAAATGTCAAAGAAGTTTCTCTAGAGGTCCCAGACATTTTGACCCCACTGTATATTATGGCATTAATATATTATAATGTATTTAATATATATTTTCTTGTGAAATATTAAAACTGCAAAACATAACTTTCGCCTCTCTACCACCATCTCTGTTTGAAGCATAAAATTGCAGGTTACTTTACATACTTTTTACTTTAACATACTGTTAAAGCCAAACTAACATTTCCCAGGAACCTGACAAATTATAAATCATTATTAAAATACTTACTGTTGGGAATCGGGAGACTGTTTTGAACACTGATCTGTTATTTACTTGCTCAATAACTGATTGTTTATTGAAAGTGACTGGTTGAGGCTTTAAGAATATATTATCATATATTAAACATCATCAAAATAATAAAAGCACTATAATTTTTGATTGCAGCTGAAGTCGCGCCTAATGACGCCACTGGCCATCTCACCTCCCAGCAGCACACCAGAGCCAGACATGAGCTCAATCCCACAGGACGCTGCCACAGTCCCCCATTCCTCCACCCCGCAGGTCCTTACAGGTAACACACACACACACACACACACACTCTCTGTCTCTCTTTCTCTCTCTCTCTCTGTCTCTCTCTTTCTCACACACACACACACACACACACACACACACACTCTTTTTGTCTCTCTATCTCTGTCTCACACACACACACACACAATGTAGGTGTGTGTGACTTTCACCATCCTTGGTCCCCACAAATTTAGTCCCCACAAATTTGGTCCCCACAATGGTAGAACAACGAGAACACACACACACATCTGCAGGCTTCCTGTTTCACTAGCAGGAATCTGAAGTGTTGCCACGTCCATCTAGTACCGACCAACTAGTACCGATACAGTAACCAATAAAATGTGAGAGATGGAGGAATTAGTGTCCTCTGAGGAGTCACATTATGACTCAATGGCATCTCATTCCCTTTTTAGTGTCCGGTGGGAACTGTATTTCCACCCATATATCTGGATTATAGTAACTGTTATTATATCAGGATGATAAGATGGAATGTGTTTCAGAGGGGGTGAGAGAGGACCACTGTCTCTGTTTTTATAACACCAAGACCAGATATTTTTCTTCATCTGTTACTGAAGACAACAATGCCCAGAGGAGAATCTGTTTCTCAGAGGCTGATCTTTCATAACTCCAGGGACTTTAAAGAGCTGTCATGCTTCATTTACATCAGAGATGTTTTTCTGAACATTCTTAAGGGGAAACAAAAATAGAAGCATTTGTCTGTCTGTCTGTCTATCTGTCTAGACACCTATCTAGACATCTAATTCTGAAGTCTCTTGTTTTTTGGTTTAAGCAAGTTTCTCTGTTTGCTCTCCGTTTAATCACGTTGCTGTTTAGCAGAAATAACTGAGATATTAATGCTCTCTCATTTGTGATTTATTTACTATAAATATCTATTTTGATTATTTGAAGAGACAAAATATTATACTAGTTAGAAACCATTTCAATCACAACAGAATGCTGCTTTTGATGTATTTCATGAATTGTGATGTCATTTATAAGAAACATATTGGTAAAGTTTGTGTGTGCTGTTGTGTGTATTTCATAGTGTGTAGACAAGATCAGATGCTCATTCATGCAGACACATAGTGAAGATTCCATTCTACATACACACACACACACACACACACATGCACAATCATCATCTTTGAGGTCAGGACCCTGTGGTCTATATGGTCTTCCCCCCCAATTGGCAATAACATCCATCACCAGCAGGCGAGAGGAGTGTGGTTACATCTCTTATTTTAAAGGTTAATAGGTGTGAAATTCTCTAGGGACATTAACGAAGGCCTGACTTATGTAGCCGTGGAGACATTATCTCCTAATTTATCTTTGTTCTACAATGAAGATCTAATCTCTTATTCTTCACTGACTGACTTTGAAAAACCATAAAAAATATATGAATTTCACAATATTAAGACGCATGATTTTAAGTGAATACAATTAGAGTGTGATTTAATGGAGGGGGAGGCTGTGTAAAGCTTTCGTTTTGCTGATTAAATAGAGTTGGGATTTTAAATGCATTTCCATTCATCTCAATGCACCTGCCTGGTTCTCCATGACCATGCTGTTGTGAGTCTTCTTTAAACATGAGAAGCTGTGGACGTACGGCTGAACTCGTCTTGGGTTCTGGAAGCTTAATCCATGTGCTGCCGGCAGCAGTCACTGAACAAGAGCCTTTTGTCTGCCGACCAGGTTTCTGAACTTCAAATTGTTGTGTAGTGGAAAAGTCACACTCAGTGTTAGTTACACTTATATTTTTTTAAGAAGCTATTACAGGGAAATTCCACCTTATGCTCATTTATCAGACTTTACCTTAATGCCTTTAAATGTGTGAAACAATGAATGAAAACACATTTTTAACAGAACCGTACTGCAGACAAAAGTCTAGCCAGTTATACTGTTTATTCATTTTTTTAATTACAGGTTTATAATCTAGTTACCCTGTTTTTTATTTCCACTGTTTATTGCTTATTTTGTTTATCCTGAAGAGCTGCTAAATAGACTTTCATTGTTTTTCTTTAAACAGTGACAATGAAATTCTGTTCTATTTTATTCTATTCTACTCTATTTATTAGCTATTTTCCATTAAATGCCTTTTTATTTAAAAGCACTTCTTAATGTATAGATTTCCCTCTGGCAGAGATTCTATGGCAGACCCTCTGACTCTCTCTCTCTCTCTTTTACAATGTGTGAATAATTTGTAGGGGCTATGTGTTGTGGGGGTCTCAGAGGGAGTTGTTTCTGCTGCTGGTGGGGGTCATGACCTTGGTGACTCTGGGTCATTATTAGCGGCTTTGCTGTTTCAGATGTGTGTGTGTGTATGTGTGTGCGCACCTGGCTTGCATGAGTACACATTTGTCTTAATCTAATATTACGCATTGTGGGTGTGTTGAATTTTGGCCCTTTGTAAACCTACATGTCTGGCATCTTGCTATTTTAAAACTCAGTGTGTCATATCAACTATTTGTGGGAACGTTCCTCCCCCACTGCTTGTTCATTGTGGACTTTATCCTACATACTCACACAGACACACTCACCGTTTATTTTTGTCCATGGACGGCACGGTGAGTGTGTGTGTGTGTGTGTGTGTGTGTGTGTGTGACTCCTGGCCATGGCGCTTCTGTGTGACAGATGAAGGAAATCCCCAGCATGGCGATCTGTCAGATTAAAGCCTCGGCATTCGGCAGACGAGCGAGTGCAGTCAGTGGGGACAGATTGTGTGGGAGGGGCAGGGGGTGTGTGTGATTGGAGGATTCTTACACACACTGTTCTCTCTCATTGTCACTGTTAGATTCCCGTGGCAACGTGTGTAAAACCTGTACTGCTTTCCTTGATTAATCGCTTGTGGTTGGTATTTATCTTGTATTTTTCTTCCTATTTGTAGGTTGCTTTAAATAGTGAATACATGGAAATAGAAATGTTTACTATTTAGCAGCGTTTGTTTGATTGTGAATAAGTAAAAATGTATTAGGTTGGTGATATAGTTTAAAGATTCATTTCAAACCTCAATGACCTTTTCTACTGTGGAACACAAAAGAAGATATTTTGAAAAATGCCTCAGTGGTTTTGTGTCCATACAATGAAAGTCAATGGGTGCCACTGTTGTTTGGTTACCAGAGATATTATTTCTTTGTCTTTGATGGCAACATGGGCATATTAATAATAATCTTATTATAGGGTTTAATTGTAATGGTGAGAATAGAAAGTACATATAAGGTTAGTTTTTTTATTAGACTTTAAAATCAGATTTTGTTTTTGCTAAATTGATTAATTCAGACCGATCTCATGGGATTCTGCGAGAGCTGGAGGGCTGTTCAGAAATTCGTAAAGCACAGACCGATTTTATTAGACGCAATTTGAGCTGCAGCCACCGATTTCCTGCAAGATTGTGTCAATTTCATTGCAGGTAAACAAGTATTTGAAATGCACAGTGCGTAGCATTATTGATGCTTCATGAATGTGAATCTGTCAGTAGAGCCGAGCTTTTCTTTCTTTCATCTGCACTCGTTTTTTTCCTCTCTTTCATTGCATGTCTCTTGAGTCCCATAAAACGGATGTGGATCTATTTGAACATTTCGTAGATATGAAATGCGATTCTTCCTTCATGACCTCCAGGAACGATCTATAAATGTGACCTCAAATATTTGAAGATTCCTTCACAAATGTTTGAGTGATGGATTAGAATGTGAACTCGCAGCCATGCTCAGTGTTAGTAGGAAAGGTGTGGACTGTCAATATGTGTGAGTGTGGGTACTTTTTTATTTTTTTCGTGTACAATTACATGCAGACATATCTTAAAAATTGATTTAGTGACATTCAGGTCACTAAACCTGGTCCAAAAAATTGAACATACACTTAGACTTAGACTGGCATAGACTTAAGTTTGTGAAATTCTAATCACTCTCTCGCTCTTTCTCTCTCTCTCTCTCTCTCTCTCTCTCTCTCTCTCTCACTCTCACGCTCTCTCTCTCTCCTCATCTCACCCCAGTGTGTATCTACGTCAACAAGCAGGTGAACACGGGTCCAAACCTGGACAGACAGAAGGTCCTGCAGCTGCCGGATCATCTGGGTCCAGACAGACCGTCTGTGGTGCTGCAGCAGGCAGTGCAGGGCTGCATCGACAGCGCATTTCAGCAGAAAGCCGTCTTCACTCTGCTGACTGAGGGCTACGGTGGAGAAAAGATCTCAGGTTCAGTTCTGCACAAATGCATTTAATGTCCACACTCTTTACATACAGCACAGATGTGAGTCACTGTTAGTCCAGCTAACAATTTTAGGTTGTAAGAATGTTTCCCTAACGTTTCCATTAGTAACAAAAATGTTAAAGTTTTAGGAACGTTCAAAACAGTTTTTTTGACGTTGTATTAATGTTATTTCTTGGAAACATTTTTCAAACGTTTTTAATTCTATAATGTTTTTAAAACGTTCCAGTAACTATTTAAGAATAGCGTTTTTGAAATATGTGATGTATAATTTTATCATTTTCAGAGTTTTCATTACTTTATGGATTTTGAGAAAATATTGCTAAATTAAGACCATTATAGTACATTATATTAAAGTATATATCAGCATAGTACAGTATAGTACAGTATATATTAGCACAGTACAGTATAGTACAGTATATATCAGCATTGTATCGGCCATTGGTCATCCAGCTCTCTTTCTTTTTTCTTTCGTTCTTTCCTTCTTTAGCTACTTTTGATGGTAAGCAGCATCTATTGAGCTTGCCTGTGGTCAACAGCGTCGGCTACGTTCTGCGCTTCCTCAAGAAGTTATGTCGAAGTCTGCTGTGTGAGAACCTCTTCAGCGACCAGCCCATCGGCCCTTCATCATCCCCGTCCTCATCTTCCTCATTCCACGCTGACAAGCACTCAGACGGACAGTCCAAGTCAAGTGCGTCCTCCTCAAACTCATACACAGACTCTTCTGCCCTTTTATTTTAAATAGCAAACCTCTGTTTCTATTTCTAACTACATGCAAGGGTCATCATAGAGTTTATGTTTTTGATTTGTTTTAGTCTCGTACTGGTTTGGTTGTTTTGTAGTTTAGTTGCTGGGTTACTGCGTCTACATCTCTCTCTGCTGCTGTCCAATTTGGCCTTCGGAAAATGCAAAAGAGGTCTTTAGTACTAGTTGAGCTGTTTAAGTGTTAGTGAAAGGTTGAGTGCTTTTGTGAGTGGCCTGTGGTTTGAGTGTTTGAGTTCTGCTCTCTCTCTCTCTCGCTCTCTCGCTCTCCTCCCTCCCCCCTTTGGAGATTAGAGCATTAACTTCAGTATGACACAATATTGTGCTGCTTGGCTTCACAGGCAAAGCTTCTGTCGTGATTTAATCCCATGTCAATGGTTAACATGGTTAAGAGAGGACAACCCCCTGTGGAGGGGGCCTGCATTGCTCATGGCCCCTGTGTTTACATATGCATGTAATTTGGTTAAGACCACATCGGCCAATCAGCACTCAAGAAACCAATGAGTAACCCGAGCCAAATTAGGCCTTTAAATGCATTATTCTCCCTAAATTGCTGTTCTTTTTGCACCGCAGACTCAATGGTGGATGATTACCATGGCGATTCAATGGACCCCAAACGATATTCTGTTGACCCCAGTGACTCCGCCTTCGGTGCGATGTCATCGCCATACACGGCCACTAAACCTACGTACGGTTTTCGTTCTGGCCCCGCCTACTCTGGGGGCGTGTGCAGGCAGGCGGCCAGTCCCAGCACGTTCCAGGAAGGAAACAGAAGTGGTAAGAGAGGAAACTGACACTCTCATAAACACATCACACCTATATACGCTTTTATCCACACAACTTACTCATGCAATGCACTTACCTTGAATGGACTTTGTTTGGATTAAAACTGATGACATAACAGCAAATAGCCAAACATTAACCAAACCTATAATTGTTAATGTGCCCCTGTTGTATCTCTACCCAGCCTACAGTCCATCTTCAGAAGGAGGGGAGTCAAAACCTCCACCCAGTAAAGACCCCTCTAGGTGGAGCGTGGATGAGGTGGTGTGGTTTATTAAAGATGCCGACCCTCAAGCGCTGGGCCCACACGTTGATCTCTTCAGGAAACATGTGAGTCACACATACAGACAAACTTCATGTGTTGAACACGGTAACTGAGTATAACATTCATCTACAAGTGGTAGAGAGCAAGCTCAGTTAGTTTACTTGTAAAACAGGTTAACATGCTTTCTATGAAAAAAAGAATAATAATAATAATATATAATCTGGTCAAATGAGAACAAGAAGAAAATGTGTATATAAAACATTACATGTATGAAATATAATGTCTGCACATGAAATATGAATAGAAATGAATATAAATGCACATGAAATATGAAATATTGCAACACGGGATAGAGAGAGAGCAACAGCAACAATCTGAAAGCAATATTTCCACTTGTTAGTACAGTTGTCACGATGAGGGACTAAAATGTTGTTTTCAGTGTTAATCAATGTGTGAGTGTTCAGTAAGCGTTCGGTTCCGGCCGCTGTGTGATTATTTCTCCAGGAGATTGATGGAGATGCTCTTCTTCTGCTGAAGAGCGACATGATCATGAAGTATCTGGGACTCAAACTGGGCCCTGCTCTCAAGCTCTGCTACCACATCGACAAGCTAAAACAGAACAAGTTCTGACCTGCTTCTGCAACATCTCTCTCACACACACACACACACACACACACGCGCACACACACACACACGCATATGTGGTTTATGATGACTCTCCGTAATGCTTTTTATACTGTATAAACTGTATATTATATCCCCAGCCCTCACACAAAACGTTTGCCATTTTTTAATAAGAAAAAAAACCATTTGGTATGTTTTGTAAGTGATTTAGTTTATGAGGACACAGGAAGTGTCCCTGTAAACCATGTTTATGTTGTTTTACAAATGTTATGCATGTCGATGCACATGTTTGTGTCCTCAAAAACCACATTCTCTCTCACACACACACACAAGCACACACACACACTTACAAGCACTTACAGTATTTACTTTTACGACACAGGCGCTTTTGACCCCTGTTGTTTCTTTTTACTTGTGTTGTTTGTCTGTTTGTATCTTGGGACATTTTACTTCTCTTGCTAATTTTAAGCGTGCAAGCATTTCATTGGTCACTTGGTATCGGAAAACTGCTCTAGTCCCAAAGCAACTCTGTCTCAGCTGAATTCTTGGATTTGAGTTGAGAGATTTCTCCACAAGCAAGCAAGCAGATGAATTTTAAGTGTTTATCACAAACCCTGCATCTCCAAATGCACCACTGACAGACTCACACCCTTGTTTATGGGGCATGGAGTGTCTAAACCCTGTGAAATCCAGCCACCTGCTGACGAACTCGAGTCATTGCAGCTCATTTATTCACAGAGAGAGAAGACCTGGGAGATAAGTTCCAAACATTGTACAGTTTTTCCTTTTGACTAACAGATACGCACACAGTCTTGGCAGGGTACATGGTGAACTGTTACACTTTGCAACCAGCAAATCACGGGCACAAACACAACTCGACTCAGAAATGGACCAATCACATCGAGGCTTCTGGAATGTCTCCCTGGCAACCAAAGCCTGAGCTGAACAGGATACACTACAAAACAGTTACTTCTACAATCGTGAAAAACTGTGCATTAAAACAGTAATAAACAACAGGTGCTGTTTCTCAACCAGCAAGTGAAAAACAGAAACAACTGTAAACAGAAGTGCGGTGGAACCTCGGTTCTTTGTTTCACACAGTGGACCAAACACAAGAGGAACATCTTGGAGAGGTCTCAGTCTTAGAACTTTGTTAATCCACCTTACAGAGGCCTCGTATTTGCTGTCACGCCACACAAAACATCAGTTTGCGATTTGCTTGCAAAACGCAGTTTTAAACCATTTTCTGTGTAAATTGTCCTGGTTTTAAATGAAGAATTTTCACTGTGCAGATTATATGTGAACTGGATCAATTGCCTTTCATAAACACAGTGTGTATCTGAACACAAGCTGAGATCTTTCAAGGTGCTTCTATGATCTGTTTTTTAACAGCTGTATTTCAATGTTTCAAAAAGAAAATCACTACCACCCTCTCCATAACACCACGACGATGTGCGAAAGAGTTTAGTTACGTCATCTCCTGAGGCATGTCAAGAGTTTTTGTTATTATTCTTTACCGTCACGAATGGAATTAAGAATTAAATTGTTTTCCACACAGGCCAGCATATAAAGTCTGATCTGGTGATGTCATACATCTCCCAAAATGGAAAACTTTTCTGTATCCACAATCATGTGTAAATATTATAATTTATGTATGTAGTAGTCACAGGTGAAATCTACAATTTCATAAGTTAAAGAGCAAATTAAGCAGAACAAGTTAGATCTGATGCACACATTCACATGTAAGCAGCCTCAGCTAGCTTTGCTGCGCTAGAATTCATTGTTGTACATTTTGCCTTTAAAGCAACCGCTATGCTAACTTGTGCATCTGTAGAGAATCATAGTCTATAATTCTGCGACAGGGAGGCTGTATGAGTGCTCAGTTTCTTTCATCTTTACTGTTTCTTTAAACTCTAACTGTTCTGTTTCTTTCCTGGGCGATAAAACTCTCAATAAAAAATGCGTACGTGAAAAATCAGCAAAATTTTTAGCCGAACATGACAAAGGAATTAATCAGCAAGCTTTTAAATCCAGTGGGGTGTTAGAAAGTCACGTTTCAATAGAATTTAATCCACTGATTTGAAAAGGAGTGTATTAATTTTCTTGTATCTTTTTTTTGTTATCGGAGGAAAGTGTTTCACTGGCCCTGACAGGGGTGCAAGTATAAAAAAGAGGCTTTAGAGATTCAATCACGTAAATCTGGCCAGAGACATTTTTTGCAGAGATCCGAAATGAATAGCGAATAATAAAAACGAATGACTTGCGTATAATGTTAAAACTCTTGTATTAGCTTTAAAAGCAAAAAGGGTTTCTTTACACAGTGAAGATATCCAGTCAGAACAGTAAAGACCAACATTTAGATTTCAAGCATAAGTCTTTTTCACTTTTCTGAATCCTACTTCAAACAGGAAAACCAGATTTTTTTTTTAAACACTCTTTAATACATCTCTGGACAGCTTATAGTTTATGACCTCATGCAGATATTTTGTTGACATTGGCTGACTCAGAAGTTCCTGGCTGGATATTAGAGATGACTGAGGTTTTCAAGTATAATCTACTCTTTATTTCTAATACGTATTTGTTTCGTGTGTCTGTATGTTTTGCCTCCACATCATGTCATTCTGTGTCATTTTTGATATAATGGAAAATGTAAGTGTACATTTATGAATGCTGCTCTTGATTTTAGTCCCATGTACGGTTGCTTCAAGAGACATTTGTTAACTCCAGTAGAGTTTTAATAAAAGTGTGTATAGAGGGACTACAACACGGACCATTCATGTTGGTGCTATAATATGACTGTGTATTTAACGAATACCGATTTTATGCATACGGTTTTATGGTTGCTTTATTTCTTCAGTTTGGCTTCAGTGTTGTGAACTCTTGTGAATGAAGACAGGCTCTGCATTGCGTGTCTGTTTGTGAGGTAATATAGAGCATTATGAAAGAGTCGAATAAAGCATAATGAACACCCTACACTGAACTCTCACTGTGTTTGTAGTTTTGTAAATCGCCTTATGCAGCAGTTCCATGCATGAATCTGATTGGGTGAGAGGCGTTCTAATAATAGAAGCAGAGCAACACTCGAACACTTTAGTTTTGTATTGCTCCTCCACAGTAACCATTATAGTAAAAGTTATACTCTGTCTCAGTTTGCATGCTATCCATCCTAAATACTATTTGAAAATAGAATAGTGTCCTAAATCAAAGTATGTTAAACTAAGTATCCTTAAAGAATTTTCAGGTGAAAATGTACTATATGCATGGTTACTTCCTGGTTTTCCATAAGTCTTTTCAGGAATTTCCAGTGAACTGTCAGCTGTCAAGATGTCACGGGAGGGTAAAGTATGAAAACTGGTGGAATTGGATTTTGCTGAATGGGAATACTGAGGGACACAACAGCTTGGCTGTTATCCGCTCACGACACTGAAATGTCAACATCTTATTTTAAATTTAAGCAACTAACTTAATGTTAGGCCTGACTATTCAACCGACTGTATTCCGATTATAAACGTCCTATTACATTATCGATGCTGTTAAAAGTACCTCAGAAAATCGAAGATTCCGCTACAACAACTGATGATTCCCTGGAATTTTTCCAGCTGGCTAATTGTRAATGTTGTTAAGAATGTTCCAGAACATAACTAACCATGACCAGTCGCTTTATTTCTGTCACTCACATACACATCCTGCCACCATTTTACTCTAGTAACTTCTCAGAAACAGCTTATTCTGCACAGTTCATTGCTAGTTGTAGTGTAATTATTTTTCTTTAGTAACAGAGGCTTGAATGCATCTTTTGAGCTAGGCATGAAGTCACATATGCAAAATGGTTCATGGGCAATCCTTGGTATGTCCGTACTGTATTTAAATACTTTGCATTTTGCGTTAAACAGTTGTATATAAATAGTTGTATAAATCACTAACTCAGAGCAAGCCAGAATCCACA
>JAZGTK010008434.1:0-18290 GCA_036877625.1 Ambastaia sidthimunki
TAACATTTATGATTATGCAGGTTTGCAGGTGATTGAAAAACCTTTAGCTTTTTATTTCACGTTTAATTTATATATTTTTTGTAAACGATATATTATTCTGCCCTAAATGCACATTTAAAATGGTCTTAGAATGAGTTATAATTTGAGCTGTCTGTCTGATTTTCCAGGGAAATGTCAGGTTTCATGAACATACCTAATAAAAAATGTAAAGTAACCTGCAGTTTTATATTTCAAACAGAGATGGCGATAGAGAGGCAAAAGTTACAGATTTCAGCTTTAATGTTGAGAACCTGCAGTATCACACAAGATGCTGAATAATTAGATTTGTGTCACATTTACATTCATGAAATATTCCAGAGATATTGTACATACAGTAAGAGATGTTTCTTATGCAACCCAGTTTTCAAACAGCATATGGTAAAGTGACCTTGTTTGTTTTGTAAACTTGATCTTGATCATACATCTCATTAAATTTGCTTTATGCAAAAAGTGTAAAGACAGCGGTAGTTTTAAAGTTCAAAGTTAAGTGTTGGCGTGTATTATCTGCAGTGTTTATGATAACACATTAGGCCGTGATTGGCCTGTTTTGCTGGTGTGAGTGTGTATCATGTAACACACTTGACAGGTGATGAGTACAGAGGCCAGTACAGCACAGAAAAACAGCTGTTTGTGTGGATGGATCCAGTTTGATTTAATGGTTCTTACTAAGTATGTTTGCTTCTGTGGCATTTAATCATTTATTAACTTTAATTGGCTTATTTGGTTCTGTAAAGATTTAAAATGAATTCTTTTCTATTTTAGTAAGTTCTTCATGTTCCGTTGGCTGTGATGCAAATGTTACGGTATTTGTTATTGGAGTCGTAATTTCTTTTTTTAGATTTATTGTGGTGGCACACTGTAAATAGCAAACTATCTTACTCTACATTATGACTGAATTATTATGGAAATTTGCGTAATTTTATTTTTACCGCAGGCCTAGCATGTCAGGACCTCACCTGCTGAAAAAGGGCAAAGAACACAGAAAAATGGACGTGCACAGAGACTTCACTGTCGCCTCTCCAGCTGAGTTTGTCACTCGCTTTGGAGGAAACCGCGTTATAGACAAGGTCAGGATTGCATTTGTGTTTGTTGCAACGGTCAAAAAGACTTTTAAGGTGTCTGTCACTTTAAAACTGGTCGTTCTCTTGTTACCTCTCATCTCTCATGTCAGGTGCTGATTGCTAATAATGGCATTGCTGCTGTTAAATGTATGCGGTCCATTCGCCGCTGGTCCTACGAGATGTTTCGCAATGAGAGGACCATTCGCTTCGTGGTGATGGTCACACCTGAAGACTTGAAAGCCAACGCAGGTTAACAAACCAGAAAAGTGCACAATTATAGTTTATTTCAAAAACTCCTGTGGTCGCAATTTTTTACCCATGCAGAGTTAATATAGTTGTTTTAATGATGGTGAACGTTCAACCTGTGTCCAGTCTTGCATGTCCTTTCAGTTTTTTAAATCATTGTCTCTGTACATGAATTTTCATGATGTTTCTTTTGGACATCAGTTGTAACTTTCAAATTTCATTGCGTTTTTGCTCCAGAATACATAAAAATGGCCGATCACTATGTGCCAGTGCCTGGAGGCCCGAATAACAACAACTATGCCAATGTTGAGATGATCGTGGATATTGCCAAAAGGATTCCAGTGCAGGTAGTGGCCCACAAACATCAGTCTCAGAAAGATCCATCCTGGTTCTTCATTACTGATGGAGTTGTTTGTTTAAGGCGGTGTGGGCTGGATGGGGCCATGCTTCAGAGAACCCTAAACTACCTGAGCTTCTCCACAAAGCAGGGATATCGTTCTTAGGTATCTCATCTCGTGCACTGCATAAGTCCTAGATAAAGCTATTCAGATGGTCTTAAACCAGGTGTAGCGCATAAAGATCATGGGCTTGTCTTTCTCAGGGCCGTCCAGTAAGGCCATGTGGGCATTAGGAGATAAGGTGGCGTCTTCCATTGTAGCTCAGAGCGCAAACATCCCCATCTTACCCTGGAGCGGAACAGGTGAGATATCTCATTCTTGTACATATGTCTGACCTGTTGCTGTAGCTCACATTTTAAAGTTTTCCTGTAGCTCTCGTAACTGGTAGAGTATTGTGAATAAATGTATAGCTTGTATAACTCAGACAGAGTCCCTTTAAGGAAGTGTCAGCACTGGACAGCCAACTGCAATGACTCAGAGCAGCTATTTTAGTCATGAAAGACCAAATTCCTCTACTTGAATGAGGGAAGGCAGATATCTCTAAAATCGTTGACTAAGATCACAATAAAACAATATAATTCTGACCAACTATAGACATCTCTCTCTTTCTCTCTCTCTCTCTCTCTCTCTCTCTCTCTCTCTTTCTCTCTTTCTCAGGTCTCAGAGTTGATTGGGCAGAGGAGAATCAGAGACTTGGTCATGTGATCAGTGTTCCTCCTGAACTGTATGTGCAGGGTTGTGTTAAAGACATAGACGACGGACTAGAGGTACTTTACAGATGCAGTTCTCATCATTGTTGTTTGATTTGTTGTTGTAACATTTATGAAGTTTATGCTGTTTGTAGACCCATTTAGTACAACTGCTCGAATCCACTGTCTTCCCCTGACTAATGCTTTACCTTATGAGACGCTGGTTTGTCCTGGCAACTGTAATATTGTGTTTTCTTGTGGTTAGAGCGCCGAGAAGATCGGCTACCCGGTGGTCATCAAAGCATCAGAGGGAGGTGGAGGAAAAGGCATCAGAAAAGTGGACAGTTCTGAAGACTTTCCCAGCCTGTTCAGACAGGTTCTCAAAACATCTGAAACATCTGAGTGACTCATTATATTCAGCAGATAGAAGGTTTGGAACCTTTAATTCTTGATCATGAAGGTTTCCGATGTTTGTTCTTCTCTGTAGGTGCAGACCGAGGTTCCAGGTTCCCCCATTTTCATCATGCAGCTAGCCCAGCATGCTCGCCACCTGGAGGTGCAGATCCTAGCCGACCAGTACGGTAACGCTATCTCTCTGTTCGGCAGAGACTGCTCCATCCAGCGACGCCACCAGAAGATCATAGAGGAAGCTCCTGCCACCATCGCCTCCACCACCACCTTTGAGCAAATGGAGCGGGTGAGGCTGTAAACAATTAAAAAAACATCAATGTGTTATAATATTTTAAAAGGCACTTTTTACATACGAAGCTGATGAATTAACCTTATATGTAGCAAATACAATAAGGTTCTATTTAACATTAATTGTCTAGATTTGTTAACAAGACCTACAATTAACAATACGTCAACAATGTTTAATAACCTTAATACATGTTAATTCCAACAGTAATACGTGTTTACAAAGAAACATGATCACAAAAATCAAAATGAAACCGTTAACATCTCTGTTAATATTAGTTTCTGTTTACATTAGTTTTAACTAACATGAACAAAGATTAAAAAAACTGACTAATAATAATAATTAAAATAAAGATGAATAAAAATATGTTGCTTGTTGTTAATTGTATTATGTGTATGGATGAGGTAAAGTCAGAGTGTTTTATTACGTGACTCTGTGTGTCAGTACGCGGTGTGTCTGGCTAAGATGGTGGGATATGTGAGCGCTGGTACGGTGGAGTATTTATTCTCTGAGGATGGAAGTTTCCACTTCCTGGAGTTGAACCCGAGGCTGCAGGTTGAGCATCCCTGCACAGAGATGATCGCTGATGTCAACCTTCCTGCTGCTCAGCTACAGGTAACACAACACCTGCCCTGAAGAATGATGAAGCCCCTTATATAATACTGTTATTATGTTCTTTTATTTGGTTAAATTTAACCAACAGCAGTAATTAAGCAACAGAACGTAACACATCAGTGTTCAAAACACTCTCATTGCTTTAAGTAAATAAAAATGATTTATAATTTAAGCTGTTGTGTCTGATTTCCTGGGAAATTTTGGCTTCATTTGACTTCAGTTTTCGTAGTAACGTGCAGTTATGCATTTCAAACAGAGATGGCGGTAGAGAGACAAAAGTTACGGATTGTAGCGATAACTGAAATGTTGAGTAATTGTTTCTTCAGACTCTGTGTAGCAGATGTGATGAATCCAACATTTTTAATACTTTTTGTTCATTTGTCTTTAACTGTCAAATGTTTTGAAGGTAACATTCTTCAGGTCAGACATGTTTGTACTCTCTCTCTGTAGATAGCGATGGGCATCCCTCTTTACAGAATGAAAGATATTCGTGTTTTGTTCGGTGAAGCGCCGTGGGGGGACGCACCCATCAACTTCGACTCACCGGAATGCATTCCCTGTCCGCGGGGGCACGTTATAGCCGCACGCATCACCAGTGAGAACCCAGATGAGGTGGGAAATTATCCACAATTTATATTGATAAATATTGTATTTAACTTTTTTTTGTGGAAAACATGTTCAGTTGTTTGACTGTCAGATTGATAAACAAACAAACAAATTGACAGTTGACTTGTACCGGCATCTCCTAAACCATTTGATCTGTCTGTTTTGCAATGGAAGGGTTTTAAGCCAAGTTCAGGTACAGTTCAGGAGCTGAACTTTCGCAGCAGTAAGAACGTTTGGGGATACTTCAGTGTCGGGGCAACCGGAGGCCTGCATGAGTTTGCAGACTCTCAGTTTGGACATTGTTTCTCCTGGGGCGAAAACAGAGAGGAGGCCATCTCGTGAGTTCTCACATGATGTTTTACTCTTTCATTATACCAACTCTGTGGTTTTCGTTCTCCTCTCTTTTCTTTGGAATAAAACCATGTTGAGCAACTAAGTGTGGTTCTGATGTTCTGCAGGAACATGGTGGTGGCCATGAAGGAGCTGTCAATTAGAGGAGACTTCCGAACCACGGTGGAGTACCTTATTAAACTACTGGAGACCGAAAGTTTCCGAAACAATGACATTGATACTGGCTGGCTGGATCATCTCATTGCAGAGAAGGTTCAGGTAGGAGTCCTCAGAACTGTGTTTCTGTAGTTTAACTGGTAGAGCTTGGCCCTGGTGATGTCATAGTCATGGGTTTTTATGGGTATGCATAGACTGATGAACTGATTACCATAAATGCACTGTAAGGCACTATATTTGCTTTATTTATTTTTATATATAAGATCCAAAATAAATCCAGGTTCTCTAGGCCATGCAAGGCCTTAAAAACAAACGTTAAAACCTTAAACTGCACTCTAAAATGAACTGGGATGCAGTATGAGCTATTGAAAGTAGTATAACATTTTTTCCCTTCTGTTTTATTGCATGTGTACTTTAGGCTGAGAGGCCAGACACAATGTTAGGTGTGGTGTGTGGAGCGCTACATGTTGCTGATGCTAGTTTCAGAGAGAGCATGTCTGACTTTCTTCATTCACTGGAGAGGTAACATCACTTCATATCCTTAATAGAACCATCAGCAGCCTAAACAATCCCACTACTGCTGCTAGTTCTGTGTTTTAATGCACCTGTGACTGTTTTAGGGGTCAGGTGTTACCTGCCGTGAGTCTGGTCAACACAGTTAGTGCTGATCTGATCTACGATGGAGTCAAATACTGCCTGCAGGTAACGCAAAATATTGTCAGCCTCTTTTTGGCTTTACGGAAGATAATCAGCATCTATTCATTGATGACTAACTGTGTTTGTGGGTGTGTGGCACAGGTGGCCCGCCAGTCGCCCACCACATACGTCATCATTATGAACGGATCAGATATTGAGGTTGACGTCCACAGACTCAGTGATGGTGGTCTTCTTCTTTCCTACGGAGGCAGCAGCTACACAACCTACATGAAAGAGGAGGTAGACAGGTACGAGGAGGTCTTGTCCATGTTCCTAAAGCTCAGCTGGTAGAGCTTTGCATTGGCAGCTCAAAAGGTCACGGGTTCAAATTCAAGGGAACACGCATACTGATACAATATAAAGTTTTTTTTTGTGAGTCTCTTTAAATAAGAGTCTGACAATTACATAAATGTATATAAATGTGTGTCTATATGTTTATTATTTGTCTTGGGATGTAGTTACCGGGTTACAGTGGGCAACAAAACATGCGTTTTTGAGAAGGAGCGAGACCCCACAGTGCTCAGGTCGCCCTCTGCTGGCAAATTGCTGCAGTACGTGGTAGCTGACGGGTCTCATGTTCTGGCTGGGCAGCCTTACGCAGAGATTGAGGTAAATTTAGGCAAAGCAGGATTTTTATATGGATAAACAGCAGTTTTTTAATTATATGTTTATAATTATCACCTAATGTGGTGCTGACAGAAATAGATCCATCTGTATCATTAGATTCATTGTTTGCATGTTTTTTATAGGTTATGAAGATGGTCATGACGCTGCATGTCAAACAGTCTGGCTGTATTTACTTTATAAAGAGACCCGGAACTGTGTTAGAACCCGGCTGTGTGGTGGCCCGAATGGACCTGGACGACCCCAGCTGTATCCTTCAGGTGACTGAGCTGTAATAGATCCTTACAAGACAAAACTCATGGTTATAGTTTAGTTTCTGTGTCTGTTAATCGTTTTAAAAATCTGCCATTTTGTTCAAATAAGAATTTAAACATCTGTTTTACGTATTTTACTCAGTACTTGTTTACCTTTGACAGTTTTATTATAGAAATTAGCAAAGCAAAATGAAAATCTTTTGAAGTGCCCCTGGTTGGGAACCAGTGTTTTAAATAAAACTGGAGATACATTGTTTAAATTAAAATAAAACTATTTGTGCGATGTGTGATGTGAAATATGAATTCGTATTCCTCTTTCTCAGGTGAAGCCGAACACAGAGGCATTGCCCTCTCAAGAGCCTTTACCTATGGTAGGAGAGAAGCTGCACCAGGTGTTCCACAATGTTCTGGAGAACCTGGTGAAGATAATGGATGGATACTGTCTACCAGAACCATACTTCAGTGAAAAAGTGAGACCACTCATCCACTTAGGTTCTCTCTCTTGGTTAGTATAGTACATTTAATCTTGTATCTCTACAGCTGAAGAAATGGGTGGACACACTGATGAAGACCCTCAGGGATCCATCTCTTCCTCTTCTTGAACTCCAGGAGATAATGACCAGTGTGGCCGGCCGCATCCCAATTACTGTAGAGAAGGCAATTCGAAAAGTCATGGCACAGTACGCCAGTAACATTACTTCAGTGCTCTGTCAGTTCCCCAGCCAAAGAGTGAGTGATTGAACATAGATTGTGTTCTGTTGATCTGTTTAGACAGCATTACATGCATTCAGTCACAGCTTATTGCAAAACCTACATTATCAAAACTTGAATAGATGTATGAATATGTGTATTGCCTCATCTTGAACCAGCTGGGGGCTTGATGTAATTGGAGGGGGTTGTTGGGAACCCCCTGGTGGCCCCCTGTGAGTTCTGATTTAATATCAAACTGTTTTGCTCAGTTTGTTTCCTTATATTTTGGTGTGGGACTAATTGTTTGTCTTTAGTCCAGTCATTTTCTTCACAAGATCCATTAATATTTTCCTTCAGATAGCAAACATTTTGGACAGCCATGCTGCCACACTCCAGAGAAAAGCAGATCGTGAGATTTTCTTCATGAACACTCAGAGTATCGTGCAGCTGGTGCAAAGGTTAGAAATGCCTGATTCTAAGAGCTCGGTCTGATGTTATTGTAAGATATCAAGATTGCTGTGTTGACAGAACGTGTGTGTTGTTCAGGTACCGCAGTGGCATTAGAGGTTATATGAAATCAGTTGTGCTGGATCTGCTGAGACACTACCTGCAGGTGGAGATGCAGTTTCAGCAAGGTGAATGAACCACAGTGAGCTTGATCAAGTCAAAGTGGAGTTTATTGTCATTTCAGCCATAGACAAGTACATAGTGAAACCAAACAATGCTTCTCTTAAAGTGAAATGAAGGCAAACTGACATTTCTTGGGAAATCGTACCAACAACTTATATTATAAATCGCTATTATAAGCTTACTGTTGAGAATCAAACAGTAGAGACTATTTTAAACATTGGTCTGTCATGTTCTTGCTCAATAACTGTTTGTAACAATTACTGTTTGTCCATTTTTAACCCAAAAGTTATGGATTGCAGCTTTAACAAATGTAGACATACATTTTTATCATTTTCTCTCTTTCTTCCATCAGCACATTACGATAAATGTGTGATCAACCTCAGAGAACAACACAAACCTGACATGACTCCAGTGCTGGAGTTTATCTTCTCACACGCTCAGGTGTCCAAGAAGAACGTTCTGGTCATCATGCTCATAGTAAGATTGCTACCAAACATCTCTTGTGTTGTTCTTTGTCTTTGGCACTTGATCTTTGACAATTAGGAACTGAAAGTGTGTCAGGAGAATTCATAGCAGACCTCAGTTGTGATCAGTCTGTAAAACATCCTGTTTCTCAGGACCAGCTGTGTGGACGGGACCCGACTCTTGCTGATGAGTTAATGGTGATTCTAAATGAGCTCACACAACTCAGTAAAATGGAGAACTCGAAAGTGGCTCTCCGGGCCAGACAGGTACACCAGAACCTTTGGAGGTCATGACCTTTGACACAGTAAACACAATACATGGACAACTTACTGTGTGTGCAGTATAAAGCAGGGCACATATGTCCCACAATGCAGTGTGCTCAATAAATCCTATGTGACAGATCAATTGATAACAATAGCAGCTGTCATTTTAAATCTCTTTTGATTTAGTTGATCAGATTGTCAAAAGTTGGGAAATGTTTATTTAAATAAATGCAAAAAAGTGTATTATTTGTAAATACCTGTAACATTTCCATCATGTATCTCTCCTCAGGTGTTGATCGCCTCTCATTTGCCCTCATATGAGCTACGACATAACCAGGTGGAATCCATCTTTTTATCAGCTATTGATATGTACGGACATCAGTTCTGTCCTGAGAACCTCAAGGTAAAGCATCAGATATGTTCTTTTATCATATTGTTTAAAACACATTTGACCTGTTTAACAGTCAGAAATCCTGCAGAAACTCATCCTGTCCGAGACCTCCATCTTTGACGTGCTGCCCAGTTTCTTCTACCACAGCAATCGTGTGGTTTGCATGGCTGCTCTGGAGGTCAGTACGGCTCAGAAACGTTTCCTGTAGGTCAGAGGTGTGTTGTGAGGGCTTCCTGTGAAGTGTGAGTATTTCTGCAGGTGTATGTAAGAAGGGGCTACATCGCATACGAGCTGAACAGCCTCCAGCATCATCAGCTGCAGGACGGGACTTGTGCGGTGGACTTCCAGTTCATGTTGCCATCATCTCATCCCAACAGGTAGAGCAACATCCACATCTTTCCACTCTGAACTGATCTTACAAGCACCTGTGGTTGAGAAATGTTGCAGTTAGCAGATAGGATAAAAAATACAGAGATGTCTCATGTAGCTACTGCGATGATGTCACCACACACGATGTGTGGCCTGTACTGGCTAAATGAGTCGGAATAAGCAGAGGTTAGTTATGAGGTACAAAACAAGTGAAAGATGTTAGTTTTGGTCTAATTTGAAGTTTTCACAAAAATGATCATTAAGCCTCATCTAGTGATCCCAATGCTTCAAATAACAGTTAAAGAGCTTAAATTATTTGTATGTTTTCTAAGAGATGTACCTTCCTGAATTATTCCTTTGTTTTAGTAATTAATGAAAATGGATGTTTTTTTCTCTTGACGATTGGTGCTTCAGAGAGCTCATTCATTTCTTGTCTGATCCTAACAGATCATTTTGGGATGATCTTTTTAAAGGTTTTTAATGGAGAATGTGAGAATAATTTGCTCATTGTGACTTATTTTGCCTGATCAGCAAGCATAGTTTTTTTTTTTACCTTAAATTGTTTTCTATGTAAACGCCTTATTCAGTGTGTGCAATATGTACGTTTTTACCTAAAAACATTAATTTCACTTGTAAGTAATTTCAAAATCGCATATCATCAAATCTTTCATACGTAGGTCTTAGAATAAGCTGTCAGTGTTTTATTGTACATGTATATGCATTCATTATAATCTGTCATAAAATTACAATCTGAAAAACACATTTTTGTAGCACATGTAGTTTCCTATTTTGACACTGATTTTTATATATTTTTCCCCTGAAAGAGATATTTACGTCACATCAAGCCAGTCCAAGCCCAAACCCACGTAATACCACCTCAGCTTCTCAGCATCCTTCTAATAAAGTATCCTGTAACAGAAACACTATTGTCTTACACTCCTAACTTCCCCCTTCTGGTGAAAGCCTGGTTTGGGTTTCCTGTACTAAAGCTACACTGGCAGATAGGGGGCAGCACAGGGGCAAAAAGATTTTATGGCATCAAACTGGTGTGATTTAAGTGATGGATCGACTTGCTTTGAGTATGAAAGACAAAAGTATTCGTGATTATGCTGCGTTTATATTTACAGATTTAATTATACTGTATTTCAAAAGCTGAAATCTGGAACTTTCTTCAGTTTAAAATGAACAATTTTGTTTATGATTTGTGATGAGCTGTTGAGTCATTAAGCCACATTAAGAAAATTACTCTGCAAGTACCTGCAATATTATGTTTTAAACTGAGATGGCGGTAGAGAGGCCAGACTTACGAATTGCAGCTTTAAAGTTGACGCTATTTACTTTACTACCACATGTTCCTTGTATTATTAGGAATGATTTTCTACTTTTTAAGCGCTCTCCTCCAACCCCCTGTTATACAGACAGTTTTTCACAATCGAGACTCGTTCCTGATGGATAAATCTGGTCTTATTTTCTTCATTGCTTCGTTCTGAAATATGTCACATTATTGTACTTCATGTAAAATCTAGTAGCGCTTTCTTGCCCAAATAAAACATGTTTAGCTACAAATCAAAGCAAATTGGTTTATCACACAGAATCACATTCACTGAGTTTTATTAATGCTGTTTTTCCTCCTTGGCTTTAGGTGCCTTAATGTAAAATACACAGCGATGTTATATTTGCTTATTAATCACTTCTCAAAGTTATTTTCCAACGCTTTCTCAACCTAATGATAAATGCATCACTAGAGAGTTAATAGAGAGAGTCATGTTGATTTTGTTGAAATATTTCTACTAAGATTTTACTTACAATAGCGTAATCATGATAGTAAGAGTTCTAAACTAGCAGGTCCCAAACCCATGCTAACACTCACCTGCTCTCGTTTCAGAGGGAGCAGTCCTACTTTAAACAGGTACAGTACAGTACAGCCCTCGCTACCCTCCAGTGTGTGTACAGTACTGCAGAGTATGTGCGCAGTAATGCATGCTGAATGCAGCGATTTGATGACTGCAATAAGTAATGCACCCCTTAAAGGGGCAGTCTTTGAAATTGCTTTCATTTGAATTTAATTGTTCATATAATTGGTCTTTTTTTTCTTATCACGGCCTTAAATGTGCTTCCAGCCAATACTGAATTATTGCTTTCCAAAGATCCAAAAAGCACGATTTATGTTTGTCAGTCCATATCACGCTTGCCTGTTAGATTTTAGAGTAATTGTCATATTCTGTTACTCCTGTATTTGTGTAGACAGGGCTGTAGAAACAGAGCAGGAATTATTTGTCAGCTAAACGTTAAGTTCTGGTGCTTTTCATGTCAGCACAAGCAATAATGTTCGTAATGAATACCCATAATTCTCTTCTGCTTGCACTGTCACACATGACAAACACACGTGCATCCTGTCTTCTGCTCAGAGTTTCTGTTCCTGTGAGCGGCTCAGGGGAGTCCATGCGTCGGCAGGACAGTGATATCTTCCTGGAGGGGGCGCTCTCACCCCCCTGTCAGAGGATGGGAGTCATGGTTGCCTTTCACAGCTTTGACCACTTCAAAAGGTGGAGTCCATTCATATTTCCTTTGATTATTAAAAAAAATTATGAAATAGTTAAACATAATAAAAATATCTTGAGTTCAGAGAATGTAGTTTAGAACAAAATGGTTTAAAATAAATATGCTTTTTTAATTTTTTAAATCAATTTTTATAAAAAAATTTTTTTTTTAAATTTTAAATCGATCCATTAGCTCAGCTGGTAGAGCATTGTGTAAAGGTTGTGGGTTCGATTCCCAGGAGACACAAAACAAACGTTTCAAAAACATTACAGGGTTAAAAATTAGTTTAATTAACGTTCTAATAACCAAGCAATTACATTAACGCATCTTAAAAACATTGTTAATGGAAACATTTGGGGTTCTTACAACCTGAGATTGTTAGCTAGGGTCTGCCAAATGCATAAATGTAAATATTAATGTTAGGTCTGATCTGTGATGTCATTGTATTGTAGATGTTTTGATGAGGTGATCTTCCGCTTCGCTGATCCACTGTGTGACAGTTCTCTGTTCTCAGAGACGTGCTCCAGCTTCTGTGATGAAGACAACTGTAAGGTGAGAGAGAGAAAAACAAGTTGAGCTCATCTGCTCGAACCCGATTCCCACAGTGATTGAATTTAACCTTCATGTTTTGTCTCTTTGCATCAGAACATGAAGGAAAATCCCATCCACATCATAAACGTGTCCATCAAGCAAGCAGACACTGAAGATGATGATGCTCTGGTCACAGCCCTGACAGCCTTTGCTCAGTCTAAAGTAAGAATTATAGACACGCCTCTGTTGTCTGTAGCTGTGTGTGCTGGTCCAGTAACTCTCTGTTCTCTGTCGTTCAGAAGGTTCTGCTTCATGAGTATGGAATCAGAAGAATCACATTTTTAATTGCACAAAAGGTAAACGTGAACTTACACAAATGTAATTGTCCTAAAAAATTGCTAAATCAAAAATCAGAGTTATTAACGTTTATCATTTTTATTTCAGCGAGAGTTCCCGAAGTATTTCACCTTCAGGGCCAGAGATGAAGTGAGTCATGCTTTCATTGGCTGATCATTTAAAATGTAAATTATAGTGTAACTTTAATAGGTGGAGTCCTTTTATATTTCTTATGATTAAATTTCTTATAGTTAAACGTAATGGGAATGTCTTAAATTCAGAGAATATAGTTTAGAACAAGAGGGTCTTTTATTTTAACTTCTTTATTTTATAGTGTTTCACTAGCTCATTTGGTAGAACATTGTGTAAAGGTTGTGGATTTGATTCCAAGGAGACACACATAATGTTCTCTCTCTCTCTCTCTCTCTCTCTCTCTCTCTCTCTCTCTCTCTCCCTCTCCAGTTCCAGGAGGACAGAATCTATCGTAATCTGGAACCCGCTCTGGCCTTTCAGCTTGAGCTGAATCGCATGCGTAACTTCGATCTGACGGCTGTGCCCTGCGCCAACCACCGGATGCAGCTGTACTTGGGTGCTGCTCGTGTGGAGGAGGGGGCGGAGGTGACCGACTATCGTTTCTTCATCAGAGCCATCATCCGCCACTCTGACCTCATCACCAAGGTAACCAGCATCTCTGACGGACAGTTTAGGACGTTGTTTCCTGCTTTGATGGATTTTAAATCTCTTTTCAAATCATTGTATGATTTTACATGACTTACACGCTCCTTCTGTGGCTCTGTAGGAGGCCTCGTTCGAGTACCTGCAGAACGAGGGAGAGAGACTGTTGCTGGAGGCGATGGACGAGCTGGAGGTGGCCTTCAGTAACACACCCACCCGTACAGACTGCAACCACATCTTCCTGAACTTTGTGCCTACAGTTATCATGGACCCCTCGAAAGTAAGTTCCCCTCATACAGTGTTATTGCGTTGTATAAATGTTTTCTCTTGAAGGAAACTGTTAATCATAGGTCAGCACTGATCCTTGAATATGAGAATTTGTGATCTTTAAATCTGTTCTTCTCTTGTCCTGCAGATAGAGGAGTCCGTCCGCAACATGGTGATGCGGTACGGCAGTCGTCTGTGGAAGCTGCGTGTGCTCCAGGCTGAACTGAAAATCAACATTCGTCTCACCACCACTGGCAACGCCATTCCCATCCGACTCTTCCTCACCAATGAGTCTGGCTACTATCTGGACATCAGCCTGTACAAGGAGGTCACTGACCTCACAACAGGACAGGTACTGTTTGATAACTGCCTACCAGGGGTACCAGGGGCCATTGTTGGGGCAACAAATGGGAACGTTGTCCGGGGCCTGTGTGATGAGGAACGCCCCCTAATTGTGTCTTTACCACAATGCTGGGTATATGGGGCCCAATCTTGAATTCTAAAAGGGGCCCTGCTGTCTACAAGTTGAAATTTTTATACTAAGAATTCAAGAATCACAGCAGTTTTCTTGTTATTGTGTCCTGGTATTGTTTTTTTACATGCTAGCTTTCCTGATCTGCAGATAATGTTCCAGTCATATGGAGATAAACATGGTCCGCTGCATGGCATGTTGATCAACACCCCGTATGTCACCAAAGACCTGCTGCAGGCCAAACGCTTCCAGGCTCAGTGTCTCGGGACCACCTACGTCTATGACTTTCCAGAGATGTTCAGACAGGTGAGATGATTTGATCAACATTAAACCTGATCTCAGAGTTATTGTGGTGGTCATGACAGCATCTGATGGACATGGTGGACTGATTATGTTCTTCCATTAGGCTTTGTTTAAGCTTTGGGGGCCAGGAGACAGCTATCCAAAAGACGTGTTGATGTGCAACGAGCTTGTTCTGGATTCTCAAGGCAGAATTGTGCAGATGAACAGATTACCTGGAGACAATGAGGTGTGAGGAACCATCAATGACCATGTTCTTTAATTCTCTATAGCACTTACATATTTTTTAAATGTTTCTGTAAACTGTGTTAATCAGTTTTCTCCTCCCCTACCAGGTTGGAATGGTGGCCTTCCGGATGAAGATGAAAACTCCGGAATACCCAGAGGGCCGGGATATCATTGTTATTTGTAATGATATCACTCATATGATTGGTTCATTCGGACCCCAGGAAGATCAGCTGTTTTTACAGGCATCCGAGCTGGCCAGAGCTGAAGGAATTCCACGGATCTACATTTCAGCCAATAGCGGAGCTCGAATCGGCCTGGCAGAGGAGATTCGACCCATGTTTCAGGTGGCATGGATTGACCCTGATGACCCCTATAAGGTAAACCAAAGGCTCCTAAAGCTTGGGATGAAACATAGACTGACTAGAGCAAACGGTACAAAATACACTAAACTAACTAGTTTGACAAATGCTCAAAAACAGCCAGACTTTGTCTGATGGCCGACTGTTGGCCTGGTGTGTACTGACCCTAAGAGATGCTGTAAAATAAATCGTGTTTAATTAATATTACTGCTTAATTATTTCTAACTCGTTGTTGTGTTTTGCCTCTGCAGGGCTTTAAGTACCTCTATCTGACCCCTCAGGACTACACTCGCATCAGTTCCTCTAACTCTGTCCACTGTCGTCACGTGGAGGAGAACGGAGAGTCCAGGTCACCCAACGATGGCTAAACTGTTTAGAAATGAAGAATCATACTAGATTTAGAAATCAAAAAAGCACTTTTCCCCAAATACCTCTTGTTGCATCTTTTAAAGGGATGGTTCACCCAAAACCAAAAAACGTTTGCTTCTGAGGAACACAAATGAAGATATTTTGGTAACCAAACAACAGCTCCCATTGTTTTCCATTGTATGGTTACAAAACCACTGAGACATTTCTCAGAGTATATTCTTTTGTGTTCCACAGAAGAAAAAAGTCATACAGGTTTGGAATGAATTGAGGTTGAGTAAATGATGGAGTAGTTTTCATTTTTAGGTGAACTATCCCTTTAAGATAAAGCAAGAGAGATAAAGGTGCTTCTGGTTCTTTGTGAATTTTTGGGTGAACGATCCCTTTAATATCAATCTCTTTTTTTATGCTTCAGGTACATCATCACAGACATCATTGGGAAGGAGGAAGGGCTTGGAGTGGAGAATCTGAGGGGTTCAGGCACCATAGCTGGAGAAACTTCCCAGGCCTATAAGGAAGTCATTACCATCAGCATGGTGAGACCTAACACCTGTCAGTCAGTTCCCAGTGTCTTAAAACTGCTCAGAGTTCAGAGTTTTTGATGGTGTTGTAGGTCACATGTCGTGCTATAGGAATCGGGGCGTATCTGGTGCGTCTCGGACAGAGAGTGATACAGGTGGAAAATTCCCACATCATCCTGACTGGGGCAGGAGCGCTAAACAAGGTGTGGAATTTCAACCTCTTTCCATTTCACACCTGCAGTCACGTCTTGCACAGCATCATCCCAGCTAACATTGGCTAATGTTCTCTGAAGTTCTCTCTCAAACTTCTATTAAAGTTGTCAAAAAACATTCTTTATCATATAAATCGTTTATATAAAACTGTATTAACATTATATATCATTTAAAAAAAATTTATTCTGAAGTAGAATAATTAAAAAAGAATTTAAAAAAAGTTTATAACCAAGCAATAATGTTAATGCAGCAACTAAAAACTGGGTGTTTTGAATGTTGGAATGTTGAACGTTCCTACTGAAAACATTGTGGAAATGTTCGTACAACCTAAAATTGTAAGCTGGGATATTTTGGAGGACTACATTTCCTTTGTTCTTGCGGGTAGATATATCCATGTTAATTCAAGAGTCAGGTCTTGATCTTTGAATTGTAAATGGATTTATTTGGTGTTTTGCAGGTGCTGGGTCGTGAGGTTTACACCTCCAATAACCAGCTGGGAGGAGTTCAGATCATGCACAATAATGGAGTGACACACACCACCGTTCCAGATGATTTTGAAGGGGTGCTCACAATCCTACAGTGGTTATCCTATATGCCAAAGGTTTGATATTATTAGTTGTTTCAGCAGAGATTTTAAGCTGGTTTTGAACATGCTGTTTATCATATTCTGATGTTCTTGCATCAACCAATTAAAGACCTAAAGCAAATCGAATCACAATGAACAAAACTGTTCACACACAGTGCAACAAATATCTGGTTTGTTTTGTTAGACTAATTAACCTCAAGGCTGCACTTGTATTTCATTTATGATTTAGAACAATCTGAGTCCAGTCCCGATAATTTCTCCAACTGATCCATTTGAAAGAGAGATAGATTTTGTTCCCACCAAAGCCCCTTATGACCCTCGCTGGCTTCTCTGTGGAAGACCTCATCCCAGTAAGAACCACATCATATGCACAGATTCAGTGACCTCGATTTGAACCCACACTTTAGATTTGTCTGCAAAAGAGTTCATGCTAATTTTGCATGCTGAGCACCTGACCATGTGAATGTCTGCTGACAGCTGTGAAGGGAGCGTGGCAGAGTGGATTTTTTGACCATGGTAGTTTCATGGAGGTGATGGCCACCTGGGCTCAGACAGTGGTGGTGGGGCGAGCCAGGTGAGTTTACCACATTTCAGCCCATATGTTTAATATTCTCATATCAAATTAGGGATGACATCATTGTTCAAAACACAACGCTGTCTCCTACAGGCTTGGTGGGATTCCTCTCGGGGTCATTGCTGTGGAGACCCGTACTGTTGAGGTTGCAATTCCTGCAGATCCAGCCAACTTGGACTCAGAGGCCAGAGTAAGTTATTCCACATAACTGGGATAGTTCATTTTAAAATGTGTTCCTCGGCTGAACACAACCAAAGTTACATTAAATAATAACCAGGCTCTTTCCAGCTTTGTAATTGCAGTGAATAGTGCCTGAGATTTTAAAGCTCCAAAAAGTGAAGCAATATGTTTGAGAAGGAAATCTGTTAATATTTTGAGTGTATTTTTAGCTTTTTTTATGTGACTATAGCCTGTAGACTTCTTTAAACCATGTTTTTCTTCTATCAGCTGCTGCAGCAGGCTGGTCAGGTGTGGTTCCCAGACTCTGCGTATAAAACCGCTCAGGCTATCCAGGATTTCAACAGGGAGAGACTTCCACTAATGGTGTTTGCTAACTGGAGAGGCTTTTCTGGAGGAATGAAAGGTATGTCGCTGTTTTCAAGATTAGATCTTGTCTATAGGAATTCTTTGAGGTTCTGTAAAGCCGTGTTTTCTCTGTGTGTCAGACATGTATGACCAGGTACTGAAGTTCGGTGCTTACATCGTGGATGCCCTGCGAGAGTTTAGCCAACCTGTGCTGGTGTACATCCCTCCCCATGCCGAGCTGAGAGGAGGTTCATGGGTCGTGATTGACCCCACCATCAACCCTCAACACATGGAGCTCTATGCAGATCGAGAGAGCAGGTGTCCATGACAACATGGTTGCCATTTGATTGATTCTATTTTTCGATCCTTCTCCCTGATCTTTATATTTGACCTGTTCACCTTAATTCTTCTCATCAGAGGGGGTGTTCTGGAGGCTGAGGGCACTGTGGAGATAAAGTTCAGGAAGAAAGATCTGCTGAAGACCATGCGAAGAATTGATGTTGTTTATTCCAGCTTGGTTGAGCAGCTTGGTACGTTCCGTTTGAAAGTCTTGATA
>JAZGTK010008435.1:0-18288 GCA_036877625.1 Ambastaia sidthimunki
ACCTTTCCACACCCACGTGGATCTTGCCGTGGTGCATGCCGTGGAAGAAGCCCTGCATCAGTGTGGCCCACTGCAGGGAAAAGGCTGCGATGAGGAAGTTAAACCCCACACTGCTGAAACCATAACGCTGCAAAAATGTCATCAGGAACCCGAAGCCCACGAAGATCATCACATGCACATCCTGGAAACCTAAAACACACACACAGTTAGTTTAGTTATTTTCCCATTCTTTTCCCTCACATTCCAACAGTCTTACATTATTAATAGGAATCCCATCCCAATTTATCATGGATTTGATTTTGTGCAATCACATAAGGAAAGCTGTTACTCTTGATAGATATTTAGTTTCATCTATTTAAGGCTATTTAAGGTCAATCAGACACTATGTGTTCTTCTCTCTGTAGAGCTATTCATTCAGCTATTTCACTTCTTTTGACACAATACTGTTGCCAGGCAACTGGCCATTGACCTGGGCACCAATGAGGATGGCACAGCCCCCATGGGCAAACTGTCCCACATACCCTGTACACACTCTCTCCTTTGGCAGCTTGTAAACAGTTTATCTAAGTGTAGTGTATAAGCCTGTTATGGGAATGTCTTAAAGCAACCAAGTGACTATAAACTGAACAGCCATTTCTTTGCATTGTTACGAAGCAGAAAACACTGTTCTTTACAGATACTTGCACACAGACAACAGGTGGTGGAATATAGAAGCAGTCAAAATCTTAAAACTACCTTATTTGTTATTTGAAAACATATGAGATTTTAATGTATGCAATATTATGTTAAACCTGTATATATCTATATGGTCTATATGGCATGATTTATGTAAATCAGATTATTCCACACTTTAAGGTGTGTTCTGTGCTTATAGCACAGACACAATATGCAATATAAGAAAAGTACACAATAAAGGAATAAAGACATTTTAAATATATGGGATGTGATACTGTTGTGAAATGTCTTTTGCGTGTGCGTTATTGAAAAGGTTCACACCCGACAATTGTAGTGGTGAGTGTTTGTATTGCTTGTGAAATGAGACAGTCAATCACAAAACAACCAATCGTAATTTTAAAGAAATCAAATTTATAAATTAACTTAAACCTACTTTACCTAAACCAGTAAAACCACTAAAATCTAGGTTACGTTAGTAAATTCTAAGTCTTAAGTTGAGGCTGTTTCATCTGAGTTGTGCTGAATAATTTTGCTAGTCTTCCAAACAAAACTTCAGTCATCTCATTAATTTTTGTCTCCCTTCACACATGCACACGGTTTTTTCTATTCCAGCATCATTCTGCAGGCACCTCCCCAGCTCACAGGGAATGTTCTTAAAATGTTGGCTAACATTCTCTAAAGTTTTTTTCATAGTTATCAAAACATTTTTAATGGTAATGTATCATATATCAAAAACGTTCTTAAGGTCTTGATGGAACTTTGAAAACTGTTACAAGATTTAAAAAGTTTGAATATAGTTCTTATGCCCAAGCAATAATGTTAATACAATGTCAGAAAACATTTAAAACATTAAGAACATAAAAAAATTACATTTTTAATGCTTTTGTTACTTAATAAAAATGTTCCGGAAACATTCTTACAACTTAAAATTGTTAGCTGGGTCTCAGTGTCACTTACTGGGATAGCGATAGTAGAATGCATTCTCATAATCAGAGCCACTGCTGTTTCCATTCCACTTCTTGGCATCGGTTTCTGTGTCATACTCCACTAGTACTCCAAACAGGATGATGAGAATCACCTCTAAGATGATGCATAACAGAGGCAGCCGCAGCCTCATGTTAGTAGACGAGCCAGCCATGGTGATTCACTTCCTAGTATCTGTTGCTCAGTCTGTCACCTTCACTGTTCTGGAGTGTGGCACAGGGTCTGATGGGGTCTGAAGACAGAGTGCAAGAGAACATCAGCTGACACAAGTCATTTCATTGTTAGTATGGCTACTTGATGAGCTTGCTATCACCCACCCACTTATCTCAAGTCTGCTGATTTGCAGGAGTTCTTGGCTCCACCCTCACCTTGTTTTCTTATAAGGTGCACAAAGACCGTGTTTGTTACACTTAGGCCTTTGAGAATATTTAAGCACAAACTGTGCTTACTATTTAACACAGAAAAGATGACAGTGGACAAAAGCATTCATGATTTGAAAAGCAATGTATAAGATAATAAAAAAAAATAACAACAACATTATAAATAGCACAGAATCTCTAAAAGAAGAACATTTATGTGACTGGGTGTAAAATGTAATTCATTTAAATAATTTCTCTGTATTGCTTGTATGAGAGGAAGGAGGTAAGTGTATATGCATTTGAGATTAATAATAGCCACACAACTCAGGTAATATTGCTGATGTGGGCTGTAAATAAAACAAGAAGGCTGAAGGTCTGTGAGACTAGGTGTGTCCTGTTAATATTTAGAGATGGTGGTGTATGTTTTATACACAGTTAGAAACTGTTACAGACACACACAAAACATTTCCAGCATTCACAATCACACTAACATATGCATTCCACAATTCAGAGATTTAGTACTGACTGATGTTTTTTGGGGTATATAATATATAACAGTAATATATTATATATATAAAATATATAGACCCTTAAGCAAACCAGATATAAAACAATACAAAGCATGTATTAAAGACAATACGAACTAACAAATATAAAGAAACCTATGAACTAGTATATGTCTCATATGCATGGTCATACAATCAGTTATAGTAATATCCGCAACATTAGTATTAGTGGTAACATCAGACAAATTAGCGACTAAATCCAGCAATCAGCGCATTGGTTGGTTTCAGCTTTTTCTGGAATCATTTACACTGTGATGTTTATACAACATAGTTAATGAAGTCCAACACAGTAAAACCACTAAACCAGCTCTTCAACTGACAAAGGAACATAAAAGAGGGTTTATAAGAGTAATGGTTAAAACATCATAAGAGGATAATAAGTACTAATACTTGGAAAAAGCAACCTTTTTACAGTAGGACAAGAACCTGTGCCAATAACCTAAGGGAAAAAGATGAAATGTACAGTGTAGATTTCAATGAAAGGTGCTTAATCAGACAGGATACTTGACAAAAGCAATAAGTCAACGAAGCACTTAAGGCAACTAAATTCACAGTGTGGCACAGCCTCTTGTACCTTTTTGCTTAATAAACTACACATGTTGTGAAAAAGCTTCACAAAAATGTACTAAGAACTATTTAGGCAGTTTTCAGTGAACATCATTTCAAGCTTATCCTCTCAAGTATCTGTTTCACTCTTTTGGTTAACAATGCATGACCTTTGATCTTTTGTAGCTTTGTTGTTGTCTGTGCATGTCTTTGATAAAGGATTCAAATTAAGACCTGCTATGCACCACATTGCCAAATTCTTTCCTGTGTGTGTGTGTGTGTGTGTGTGTGTGCGCGGGCAAACCCTATATGTAAAAAGTAGAAGCGCACAGTTCTCTTTTACAGTAAAAAAAAAGACAAAAACAATTAAAAGCTTTTCAAAACATTTCAACAGTGACTTTTGTAAGTCAACACTCTCTGTGTGAACAGACAGAGTGCACACCGGAGGGAAATTCATGGTACTGCAAAAATCAAGTCAAACCTGAGTTCTGTCACTGCTTCAGGTGCAAACGGCTTGCACAAAATTCAGGAATGTGGGTTGCAAGAGGTGCCTCCAAACTTGGAGGTAAAAGCCTGTAGCTAAATTTGTAAAAGAGACTTCCAAGCACTTCCAAGATATCTCTTAGTCATAAACAAAACTACTGCCCAGCAGGGTCTTTTGAAAGATCTCGAGATCTTGTACACTACAGAATTCCTTTACATGCAGCTACAGGTCCAAGCACACACATCCATTCATCAGCTGATTTTAAACAGGGGGAAAACTTGCACTTAAGTCAGTTGTGCACATTTAAACTGTAATTTAGAAACTTGTAGAAACTGTAATTTAGTAATTTGTATCTCTCTTTCCTACAGTCTCACTTTTATTTTTCTGGCATGAAGGAATGTCAAGTTTTCTCTCTCCCTGACAAAAGGACTTGCAACAAAGCACATATTTGTTTAACATGAAATTTATTAATGATGTTCAGTTTTATAACAGGCTTCAACTTTAACCATTAAAGATTTAAATGCAATAAAATATGTCAATTTCCTTTATGGAATATTGTGACTAGTCAAATTATTCAAACTCAGCTACTGACAGCATGATCAATAAGAATAATGTAATTAAACTACTTACTAAAAGTAGTACTTACTAAAACTACTTAAAGTACATTTTAAACCCATTACTTTGTGTACTAACTAGGAGTGACATCGGAAAAGTGTTTAAAACAAACATCTCATATTGACAGTAAACAAACAAGAGCCATAGATGCCCCCTTATATGTCAGACAGCTGTCTGTGGGTAAGGACAGGACTGTTACTGGGGCATGACAAAACAAAAGGGTGAACACATCACCTTTTCTCTCTTAACTCAGCCTTCAAAAGTTTAAATGTACGCACATTTATTTTATACTATGGTTATGGGAATGTGATCCTTAAAGACACTTAGTATATGAGATAAACTTACATATAACATCTGTAGTCTTTGTTTCTATTCATATAAAAAAATAAATGGTGCTAAATTATATCTAGTGGCCAGAACTGCGCTCTTTTTGGAAGCTAAAATCAAACATTTATTAAACGAGGTGGGCAAACGATCAATTACACGTGGTGAATAATAGTCGTCCAAACTGGAAATCTACAGAGATTTCTGCGGTCCCAGATTTTAAAACCCAAGATGTGACTAAAAGCAAGCAAGCGCCCCCTTAAGAAAGAGCGTTTAGTACCGTTTCATAAAGCACACGTTACCAACACTAACGGTAAGCGCTACTGTAATTGGCTAGCAAATACAATAATTAAAAAGTAAATCAGAGTAAAGCTTAATATGTTAACCTTACATGTGTACATCAAATACACCTTATTACATCTTTGAAGGAATCAGGATGCACAAAATATGATGAAAACACAAAAACCAAACGCAAAGTTGGGCTGCTGTACACTGTTAACCCAATTAGCTAATGGGTTACAATAAGGGAGATTTTCAACTTTTAAACCTCGACGTTTCTATCAATTAAACTTTAAACCTTCTGAAATTAAATACATTTTTACACATTATTTATAATTTACACGGGCTTATAAGAAGGTTATTGATTATAAATCAGCGATTTTACATATTACATACCTGAAGTGACAGACAGGAGACGTTAAGTGTTTTGTTCAAATAGGGCTCGTGAGGATCTGACGGGTGGGGGAGGGGCGCGCGTCGTTGGCGCCACTAACCCACAAGGAACCAGTTGTTGCAAAAACAAGAAAAAATATCTTTAAAATAAATATATGATAAGCAAATTATACACTATATTAAATGTTTTTATTATTAATATTAAATGAATTATTTCTTTTTATGTAGGTTTTTTTCATACTTAAAGTATGTTTAAGGTGTACAGTACAAAAATGAGTTTAGCACGTGACACACTGCGTCTTGCAGCTCAATCAGAGTTAAGTTGATTTGAGATCATCATGTGTTTAAGTAGACTATAATACTGAATACATCCCTGTCATTCCAAGCCACAGTGTAGCATAAATGATGGCAAGTTCTATAAATTTAGCTTGAATCTCATTAGAATCTGCTGTTTGAAAATATTTTAGAGCCTTTTTTCATTTTCTGCAGTTTAAGTGAATAGAAATATCTAATTAAATAAATATTGTATAAGTGAATGTAAAGTGAAGAAAATTCCAGCCCCCTCCTTATCCCCCATCCCAAAAACAAATTCCTGCCAAACATGCCATGCATGCTGAAGATTGCTGTGAAGTGTGAGCGTGTGATCTTTCCATTTCATCTTTCACAGATAAGACAATCAAATGATCAGTGTGTAGATGGGACACGATGGGGTAGAGCATTATTTTGGTAACATAAGCAGCTACAGGAGATGCCAGCCAAGATCACATAAGATAAGAACATGACTGGACCTGCCAATTACATAACATACACATACATCGCTTTAAAGTAGAAAGCCCCCATACACCCGACAGTGTAAAGATGCGTTTAGTGTGAACCCCCTTCATCAACACCCAGAGCTGTTCCCAGTCTTCCATCCCTGAAGACAATGAATGTATAATTGTTTAAAATAACCAAACTGGGCATCTGGTATTCTAATAACATCAATTAATTTATTATTTATATTATATATTATTATTTATTTACACACAGGAGGTTAATTGCTTATTTGCTCTTTTCTCCTTCTCACACAGTTGCTCAATTCTGTCTTATTCAGTGTGTGTGTTCTGTGAGCCCTCAGAATGAGCATTGCTTCAGGGAGCAATAGGTGAGCATTGATGTATGTGTGTAAGATTCCATTCGTGTGTGAGAGAAACTGAGTGAGACAGAGCGAAAGAGATGTCTATCTAACTGCATGACTGTCACATTGAAACAAACATGCTTGAAAAAATTCTCCAAAAATGTCAGCCATCAGCAATTTCACAAAACAAAACACTTTCACAGGGGGGGAATGGGGGCATTTAAAGAGATGCTTGGATTCAAAGTGACTTACGCTTCACTCAAGATATTCTTTAAAAAAAATAATAACAGTTTTTGTGCTTCCTGGAATCAAACCCATGATCTAATACTAGCTTCATGTTGTACTAGTTGAGCTGCAGGAAACACTTCACCTGGGACAGAGACCAAAACTATGACAACATTAACTTTGATTCAAAATTATACGTTTATGTGTAATAGCTAATATTTAGCGCTTTAGGAGCGCAGAGTGTTTTGTCTGTTATAGTTTAGCCTGTTTAATATAGCCTGAACAGGTGTGTTCATACACTGAAGATTTAGCATGTGAGTGAATGTCACATCTACTCTCCAGAATTTTATCTGATCAGTAGTCACTGCCAATCTACTTACAGAATCTCAATCTACAGGCAGACAATGAGCATATGACCAAGCAGAGAAAGAAACAGCTATTCATAGAGGAATGTGTGGCGATAGCTTGTCTTATCAGTCAGCTGTCAGCAGGAATAGCAAAATCTATTGCAATGAATAGAATTCCTGTAGATAAAAAAGCTTGAAAACTGCCCTGAGATGTTCCTGTCAAGAGATTTCGTTTGCTGTAATTTAAACAGTCTGCCCAACACTCCACCATGTCTCACAGCAGGTCTCAGCTATTCAAGTGGTTTACACAACCACACACACACACACACACACAAATAAAAAAGACAAGATATGCAATAAAAATAGCTATTTTTGTTCTTAAACATAGACATACATACAACTGAACATGAAAACATTAAATAAACAAAAGAGACAAATGTTTAGCTTTTATCAAGGTTTAAAATCAGTGATGTTTGACTTTAGCCTGACCCCAAATAGAATGAACCTGTTCTGCACTGTGTCACATGTACACAATGTCACACTTCATGTTGGGTAGAGCCTGGCTAACCTGCTACTGTGCTGTGCAAGAGAGAGAGAGATGGGGGGGGNCGTGTTGGTATATGACAGACCCACATAGCCCACATGTATCTAATCAACAATCAGTGTTAATAAGGGTGTAAACCTTCAAACCAAGCCATGAGCTCTTAGAACTAGGTATGAGTCTAGAATTTAATTACACTTATTCAGGGGGGCAGTTGCGGCTTACTCGTTAGTGAATCGGGCTTGTAGTCAGTAGGTTGCTGGTTCGATTCCAGCGCCGGCAGGTAGCAACTGAAGTGCCCTTGAGCAAGGCACCAAACCCCTGATTGGATAGCTGCCCACTGCTCCGGGTGTGTGTGTGTTCACAACTTGTAGTGTGTCTTCACTCCTCACTAGGGATGGGTTAAATGCAGAAGTCACATTTCGGTTATGGGTAACCGTAACTGACAAAAACATGTCACTTTCACTTTCATATCCAATATGTGAAGGTTCTTTCAATACTTTTGGTTCCTCTAGGGACAACAAATAATGACAGAATATGATGTGGGACCCCATGCAGTTTAAGGAGATGCTGGGCCATAAGTGTACAAGCCTGGGCTTGACATCAGAGTCAGGCAAAACAGTTTATTCTCTGGGGCGAGTCTGTCATTTATCAACCACTGTCTCTTCTAAGTGAGGGTCATGCATCATCAGAACTACACAACCTTAACTCAAACCCCAGTTTCCCAGAGGCTGGGTTAACATTAGGTTAAGGTGTGTACATGCATGCAGATCTGTTCATGTTGGGGGGGTGATGTTGGGGACAAAAAAGCATAATTGATCTACTAAATGTTAAAAACCAGATATAATTTAGTAAACATTAATTCACACAAGAGGGTTTGAAATTCAACACTTACTTAAAAAATGGAAGAGATAGAAAGAGAAAGAGAGAAAGAAAGAAAGAAAGAAAGAAAGACAAAGGTTACCTAGACATGCGTTTTGCAAGCACAAAGAGTTGAAGATGACAAAAAGGCCTATTGATGGTTCAGGACAAACGCTTCAATCCCATTATAATGTTTCTCTTCAAACTGCTTGTTTCCTTTTCGTGTTTGCATGCTCACTGCTGTCTTTGGGTCGGTGTGGGGGGAGTTTAGTGACAAAGCTGTCTTTGTGCTTCCAGGTTAGAGAGAAAGAGAGTGAGAGAGAAAGAGCACAAACTGTGACCCATTCTGTTTCCTTATTTTGTTGTAGTTGTGTAAACTCATATAAACTATTATTACAGTATATGGTTGTTTGCACTTAATGACTGTACAACTTGATTTAAACAGACTGGTTCAATTATACTTTGGAAGCAGTTATTGTTAACATACAATTGTTGCCCGATCACAAGCTTAATAATGTATCCAATGACTCAAATTATATTTAAAGATACTCAGAAATCAAGCAAAGGCTTTGGTAATTTAAATGCTAATATGTCCTAATGAACCACAGACACAGTAAAGGACTGCCTATTCAATGCACTAAAACACGGCTTTAACTTTTGTTGCCTACAGATGGAAGTAAATGGAAATATCTGAAACATCAGAACATTTGGAAAAGCACAAACATATACATGTACAGAACATCTGCATGGGTTATCCTCTGTGATCCTGACATCAAAACACAACGATCTACAAGTACTCAACAAAATAAACATTTTTCAAAGTAAATATGAAACTCAAAAAATATGAAACTGCCTCCATCATCTGAGTGCAGGTTTCCTGATCCATCTTGTTCAGAGGAGAGTCACCCGACAGAAACAATGAGAGTCTGTGTGAGTCTCATTAACATCTGGAGCAGAGAGGAGAAGAAGCTGAGAACACATTCAGCTCTTGTCAGAGGAGCTTGATCACTGTGGCTCTCCACAGCAGCCTGAACATCTGCAGCTTCAAGAGAAAAGAGAACCATCATGGGCTGTTTTTCTGGATCTCTGGATCTTTAGACGGTGTGATTTCCTTCCTCACAGCTTCAGTTACTTGCAACCTGTCAGTGCTAAAAACAGCGATAGGAAAAAACATAAAAGGAACTAGAACCATCACCGTTATGATCTTTTAGGGAAATGGTGAAGTTCACCATGAACTTTATAGCACTCCTTGTGATTACAGCCTGTTTCCTGTGGACCTCAGCCAAACACCACCATCATGATCAAGGTATGTAATTCTAAAACTGCACTGTTGATAATATGGACACAACCTCATTTTGTGATTACTATGTAAACATTATTTAAAAGTCATTACAATAAATTTCTGTATGCATTTTAAAGGCATAATATTAAATTACACAATGTTCTCGCTACTTGTTCTTTAGAGAAGGACAAAGCGCTGAAATACCTCCTGGAGCCACCGGTATATGCCGAGGTCACTGCTCGCCGTGGACACACGGTCATTTTGCCCTGTGTGATAAGGATTAAGCCAGCGCACTACAGAGTGAAGTGGACAAAGATTGAATCTCTCAACCAGGGAGTGCAAAACATAGTGCTGATAGCAAACGTACACGCAGATAAAAAGTACGGCTCTCTCGGGCCTCGAGCGTCTCTTCGGCGTGCGCACAGCCTGGACGTTTCCCTTCGACTTACGGATCTGGAGCTGGAGGATGACGGCAGCTATCAGTGTGAACTGATCAACGGGATTGAGGATGAGAGAGTTATTGTTACTCTGAGAATTGAAGGTAGGACAGGCAGGACAATTAATCAATGATTTTAATTGGTTGTAGTGACAGTGAGCAACAGCTGAATAACTATAATATTAATAATTGTTAATGGGCAATTTTATTTATTTGCTGGTTTTGCTGCCAGTTAAACAGTAGGATTGTGGACACCATTGCTGTAGTACTGTGGGTAAGATAATGTTTCAAAGTTCACTTTGAAGTTAAGAGTAGAATTACACAGAAACCTCACAGAAACTCTGGCTGTGGTGTTTTTGTTATCTTTTCATCTTCTCACTGTCATCATGATTTATGACTGTCAGTACATTTAAAAACTCTGCACTTATGTAATCCATAGCTTTCAAATAATACATGATGGTAAACCCTAAATAATGCTGTAAATCATAAACTGTCAATGCATTGCAGGGGTTGTATTTCCTTACCAAAGCCCTCATGGTCGATACAGATTTACTTTTTCCGATGCCAAAGAGGCTTGTGCTGAGCAGGATGCAACACTTGCCACGTACAAGCAGCTTTATCGGGGTAAGAACGTAATATTTACACCTTGATCATTTAATTTAAAGATATTTCGGCTGGGTTTTTATTCAGTGACCAGGCTTTACATAAGCAATATTGACTAAAATGATATTTAACATCCAGAGGCTGTGTCTTTGTCTTTATGTGTTGTGCTTTGTATAACTACCTGTATAATTCAAGGAGACTCCTGTGTTTGATCCTGCTTTGCAGCCTGGACTGAAGGGTTGGACTGGTGTAATGCTGGATGGCTGAATGATGGAACTGTCCATTATCCAATACTGTACCCACGTCCAGCTTGTGGGGGAGGTCTTCTGCCAGGCATCCGAAGTTATGGGCCACGTCACAGAACACAAGAACGATTCGATGCTTTCTGCTTTACTTCTACCACTAAGGGTCAGGAAACAGGCATTTTTGTGTGATACGGACTCGAATGGAACACATTTCGGATGTGTTGCAAAAACATGATTACATTTAAGACAGATAGTTACTGAAGTATATTAAACTATCCCTATAGCATTTGCCGGTCTTAACAGAATCCAAATATCTGGGTCAAGTGTCTTTATCTATGATATAAATTAATTGTTATACTTAAATGCAATTTGAAACATCAGTGCTTTGAAATACCTGAGAGATCTTTACTGTAAAGCTGTTTATGTTTAAAACAAAGGCTTATTAGAAACACAGAGTTTCTGTTTACCCCCAATAGACAAGGAAAGACACACCTAGTCAGTTTTGTTGTGTTTGTGTTTAACAAAGACACAAGAGTCTGCTACTCTACACTGCAGTATTTTATGATTTGTTTTCCAGTAAAAATATCTTTAAAACAAGACACATTTGCTTGAGACGCAACATCACACATCAAATTATGTTTTTCAAAGAACTCTAACAAACTCCTTTGAGGTTTATGCCCAAAACAAGATACAACTTTGCTAATGGCATAAAAAACTAAAATAAAGTTAAAGCCATTTCTTAATAGTTTATAGTAACATTTCTTAATGGTTAATAATAACAATTTTGTATATGCATGAATGTTTAAAAATACCTTTATTGTGAGAAGGTCCATCTTTTGGTCATCCAGGCTCTGTGTTCTACATTCCGGGTCCATTTAATTTTGGGGAGGCAGAACGTGCCTGCCCAAAGGAGGGTGCTGGGCTAGCGAAAGTTGGTGAGGTCTACTCTTCTTGGAAGTTTCAGGGGCTGGACCGCTGTGATGGAGGCTGGCTGCAGGATGGCAGTGTGCGATTTCCCATCATCAATCCAAGGAAACACTGTGGGGAGGTTACAGACCCGGGTGTTCGCAGCTTTGGGTATCCCAGCAAAAGTTCCAGAATTTATGGAGCTTACTGCTACAGGTAACTGCTGCAGGATTTGCTTCCATTATATATATGCATTTTCTCAGTCTTTAGTTTTGACAGTGTTGTGCACATGTGCAGTATTGCAGCTGTGTTCCGCTGCAGTGTTTATCACACATGATAGCTTTCTGTCAGATGACCATTTTTAGCAAGAGCCACAGTACTAGCAGCAAGACCAACATGTAAACTAAGACTAACAATTATTCAATCAATGTTTTTTTAAAAGGTATATGTGCTTGCAGTGTTTAAAAGGTCTATATTATAGCAACATACTTAACATGCATGTAATACACAATAAATATAAGGTTTTCAGGTGTTACTTTAGCCACTTGGTAATTTAGAAAAACAAAGATATTCTTTTATTAAAGAATTAGGCAAAGGCTGCTTTAATTAATGTTTTTAGTAGTATTTTTTAAAACTTGATTATATACAGTAACATAAATGTTGTTTTGTGTTGGACCATATGTATAATGATTGGATTTTTATTTATTTTAGCATTGTCTATAGTTTATATTGTAAAATTGTATGACGTGAATAAAATGACTACACCACTATGATTTAAAAATATGCACTTTGTATTTTAAGAATAGTCTTTTGTATCATTTATAATTGACACACACAGGCAATGTTTCTAAACTATGACATATAGCCAAAAGACATTTTTAAGAAGAAAGTGTTCACAAATATCAGTGACACGGATGTTAGGGCATTAACCACAGATGTGTTAATATAATGCTTAATCAGTCATCAACGATACACATATATTCAAAAGTTTTTTTTTTTATTAACTTTGTTCAACCAAACTAGTCTCTCAAATTCAGTGAATTTACATCTGACAGAAAATTTGTGAGCACATTTTAACTCTATAATGTGATTACTGTGATTGCTTGGAACGTAATTTAGTCAATGTTTTGATGTTTTAGTCGAGTGATGAAGTTTGCCCTGGTTTCAGGCCATCAAAAATTAAAATGTGATTTTGTTAGTAATGCATCTCTGAAACAAACAGTTGTAATGGGTCTTAAATGGCCATCCTCCAGAGCAACACTATAGACCTGAAAACTGAGCACCATTTTGCAGATGTCTTAAGTTTGCTCATAAACAAACTTAGTCTAGACTCAACTTGGGTCTAGAACCCCAAAACATTTGTTCATTGCATGAAGTATCTTCATTGCTTTATAAAGCTGGTGTGCCTTACCTCCTAACTTGATCAGTAGGATTTACAATGGCATATGTGCTTGTGGTATCAACACTAGTAAATGTTTATGCCGTTTTTATTCACTTATAATGGCAAGCATGAGAATGTTGCTGTTTTTTAAGACTTTTTAAGACCACAGTGTAAAAAAATGTTGGGTGACTGTCAGTCTATGAATTCTTAAACTCAAGTTGAGTCTTGATTGGCAGACGAGTCTAAGTGAGGACAAACAAAGGACAAAGTAAATGTTTAAAAACTGCAATCCGCAACTTTTGCCTCGCTACCGCCATCCCTGTTTGAACCATAAAATTGCAGCTTACTTTTTTCGTACCTTGAAGTAAAACTAAAACAAACTGACAGTCCCTAGATTCCTTATAATTACAATTATTATACAAAATTACATTATTATAAACTTACAATAAATTTAAATTGTAAATTGGGGTAAGAAGAAGGTTTAAACACTGAACTGTTCTTGCTCAACAACTGTTTTTTGTTTATTTTTAACCAAAGAAAGTTACGGATTGGAGCTTTAAGAATAAATGAGGAATGCTGGTGATATATATTTTGGCACTACAGGGTTGTAATGTAAAACAATAATGATGATTCAGACCAGCTGAGGTTAGACAGGAGTTGTTTCAAAGGTTTATCTCATAATTTATTTAAAAAAAGAGAGAAAGAAAAAACAGGATGAAATGACACATGCTGGCTGCTTAGTCCAGCAGTTACAAGCTTTGTTTGGATGTTGCTTTTTGTGTGCAAAATGAGGGTTACAGTAAATTGTATCTTAGAATCACAAAACATGTAATTCAGTGTCGGGTGTGAACAGAGAGAAATGGAGCAAAAAAAAAACTGAGATGGGTATGATAAGTGTTAATGATACTGTTTTCCTACTTGTGTCCTGTTTTAACTGTGCCAGTGTAGATCCCAAACATTATCATTGTGTTTATGCAGAATTTGTCTTTTCAAAAACCTTAACTGGGACAAATTTCCTTATATAATACACATAATGTTGCTGTTATATAAGGAACAATGCAGGAATGAAGGCATGATGTGATAAAGACAAAAATCAAGGAAGTAAATGCTGTTGCTATGCTATGTCAAATGCTACTCGTTTTAAAAGTTCCATTTTATTTCCAAATACTCCGGCGTTGTTTTTGCAATTGCTGTATCTTCTATAACTGTTTCCTCACCGTGACCAGTGGGCCATGTTACCAATTCTCCATTTGAGGACGCAGGTCCCACTGTAAGCAAAATATGACATATCACAGTACCATAAGCCAAGAAAAAGATCTTTACGGTAACATTACCGTATTTTTGTAGCATAGATGCAGTATGTGTAATATATTGTAACATTCAAATACTGACTTAATAATGATATTACACCTGTTTTTCTGTCACTGCTACTCACCTGGTGTGCATGTGATCTGAGGTTTCTCCCACTGTCCGTTACTCTGACATGTGATAACAGGATTCTGTCTCTGGATGAAGCCCGAGTGACAGAAGTATCGCACCTGTGAATTCGTCCTGTATCTTAGTTGACGTTGTCCAAACATCTTAGCATGACGCACAACGGGCGGCTCGCCACAGAATGCTGATGAAGAGAAACCAATTAATGATAAACCTCACCCCCACTGGGCCCCAGTACTCATGTAGAAGGTGCTGTACTCACAAATGCCCTTCTTGCAGGTATAGGAGAGATGGTAGTTACAGGGGATATCACTCCAGCGTCCATCATCGTACCACACCATGACGACACAGTCCTCTCCAGACAGGAAGTAGCTGTCTGGCTGTCCCTGATACCAGTTCTCATACAGCTGTTATGTATGATAAGTCATAAACACAGACCCAGCAAACAATTTTAGATTGTAAGAGTTAAGTTTCCCTAATATTTCCATCAAGTAGCAAAAATGTTTTAAGTGTTTCTTTAAAATGTTTTGGGAACGTTAAAAACATCGTTTTTTAGACATAACATTATTGTTTAGTTATAAGGATGTTTTTCAAACTAATTCTGTAACATTTTTACAACATTCCACTAACAATGTTCGTTATTCAAAGTTATGAGAACGTTCCCCTGTTAGCTGGGAAGAAATGGTAGACTGATTGACTGTCAGACAGAGATCCTTATACACATTTGTTGGCTTACTTCCAGCATACTATAATTTGGAACTGTAGTTCTTTGGAATTCTAGACTTGCATGGCAGTTGGAGTTTGGAAATCTTGCATGACACTGAACAGATACTGATATAGATATAGGATATCATACAGATATAGTATGCTGATTGGTAAATAAAACCAGGAGACTTAGACTCACCAGTGGATTCCCATCCGACCAGCGGAAATCTCCCTCAATAGTTTTGTCATTGAGACCCGTCCACTGATACTCCCTGTATTTATCTAAGCAAAGAAAAAAGCACAACAATACCATATAACCAGCACACGCTGACAAAAAGACCAGGTTCCACTTCCAATTTAGCACCCAGAAATACAGCACAGTATATAACAAACCCTTTTACGCAAAACCCTCATTTACTTGCATGAAGATGACAAGTTCTTTAACGTTTCAGTGAGTCTACAGAATGCAGGGCCTCTCGATGATATGTCAACAACCCTTGTCCTTTTCTGAATACCTTTATGTACTGTAATCTACACTGACTTTTCAAGTTTGTTCTTGACTCTTTCTTTCCTATGTCCTTTACATATACAGTCATATAAACGTGATTAGCATCCAGTTATATACTGTAGTGTCACGATATAAACAACAAGCATTATTTCAATAGACAGTCAGTCGTATGTCTTTTACCACTTTAAAACACTGTTGTATGAGTTCACAGCACAGTCCTACAATTTATCAGATTCTGTGATCACCTGATCTCATGACACTGCAAGCAAACTGAGCAGAGTCTTTGAATATTTACCATCACCTGATAACCAATCAGATCGGGAAGAGAAGCATCTAAGAATGTCATTGGACAACGTACCATTGATGAACTCCTGTTCCTCAGGTGACATAAAAGAGACCAGATGTCCTCCACACATGCGACAGTGCTGCTCTGCCACCTCCCATTTCTGCCGTTTGGTGAAGTGTTTGTAGCAGAACCCTTGGAACTTCTCCCAGCCTGGTTCACAGTGTTCTAGATCTTTGTGTGAAAAGACAAGAACCATGAATGTTATTAGAGCTGTTTTTCCATTCAGATTTCCATTCAGTCCTTTTTGCAATGTTTTAATCCAAAGCATCAAATGAGGGCCAACAAGTTCAATTCACACCAGAGCCAACGATACGTATAGTTTTATAATGCTAAGTTCAGTGAATAAAATAAAGTTGCACAGATGCTACAGCAGAAGTAAAATATAGAAATGTAGAAAAAATATTTGTAAAAAAAGTTTTTAAAACTTTTTAAGTTTAGGGCTGATTGAAAAGGTGTCTCTTTAGCAATTTTTGATTGTAAGAATGTTTCCCTAACATTTCACTTCATTCAAAATAAATACATTTTTAACAATGTTGGGGAATGTGGTTTTAACATTATTGCTTGTAAGAACATTATTTAAACATTTTTTAATTATTCAAACATTTTTAATCACCTGTCTGGCAGAAGTCTCCTCCATAGGTGGGCAGACAGAGACACTTAGAACCCGTTCCACTGTCCACACAGGTGCCTCCATTTTTACAAGGGTTCTCCATACATGCATCTGAAAGACCATTTACAGATTGTTATAGTTGACTTAAAATTTATCACATACACATTAAATTGTCCTTTAGTGCTGTTGCGTGAAAGACATTAAAATAAATCAAAATGTTTATATTAACCACAAGAGATGTCGATACTATACAGTAAAAAAAAAAACTATACCCTGGTCTGTTAATCCTATCAGGATAAAACCACGACATAACAACACCATAACAACATAACACCGCATTATTTTTTGTTTTTGAGTTTTTGGTGTTATCAGTATCTAGCCATCATGGCCCCACTAAACCAACTCCTTTTGCATGCATCACTGAAACTATTTATTGTGATGTGGGTTACACACTTATGAAACAAGACTGTCTGCAATGTAGTCTGATAGAATGCCAATCAGTTGATACAGACTAGTACATGTCAGTCACAACATTTCCTGTAACGTAGAAAAGACGGGTCTGCCTATACTCGGAAGGAGATAGCGCCCCCTTTTGGGATAATATAGTATGATCGAAAATATACAAGGTGTGTAAATTAAACACCCGATAGATGGCACTATCTCTACCAGATTTTTAAGAGTCTGGGCTGTTGAGTTATTCTATTCTATTCTGTTCTATTCTATTCTATTCTATTCTATTCTATTAAATTACATTACATTACATTACACCCATAGTATTTAGGAACGAAACAGTAATTTGGAAAGAAAATAAGCATAAAGAAACATTCTGTGCAGTATTTTTAAAATAAATCAGTAAAAATAACTTTACTAAGATGTGCTTACCTGAAATGTTGCCTGTCCTGATCAACACTCTCTGTGTTGGTCGCAGAGGTGGAGTGGAAGACTCAGGTGTGGTTTTCACATCATTTTCATCTTCTGTATTGTCTATGTTTGCTTGAGTTATGGGGACATAACCCTCATCATCTTCATTTTCAGACTGCTTTTCATTGGGGTGATTGGTAGATTCATATTCATCTAAGGGTTGGACGTCATCTGTGGTAAGTGGGGCCTCCCCACTGAATTCCACATCTGCCCTGACCTCCCCCGGCTTTGTAGAAGAGGCCACAGTCTGCCAGTCGGGTGTCTGGGTCACAGCAGGCAACAGAGTGACCTCCAGACCTGAAAGGGGTTCCACAGTACTGGCCTGATTATCACCAATATCAGTGTTTGTATCATTAGAGTCTTGCATATCTGTCAGAATGGAGGGTGTGATGGTGGCCACATTTGAATGCGGATCCTTTGTAGCTGAGGACCAACTTTCTGAAGACTCTTCTTGTCCTGAAGACTCATCTTCATGACTGCCATGCACAGCAATAGCAGCAGTAGAATTATTGCGTTCAGAGGATGTGGTGTAAAAGTGACTTGGTTCTTCTCCAAGCCCTTCCTGCTCCACCTTCTCCAGTTTCTCCTCTACAGT
>JAZGTK010008436.1:0-18285 GCA_036877625.1 Ambastaia sidthimunki
CAACTAAACTAGACACAGGTGGAATAAAAAGGAACACAAGAAACAAAAACGAATTTGTATTCCTTTCTGTTGGTGGCAGTGTAGCTGCCAAAGCAGACCATGATGTTCTCCTGCATATATCTAACCACACATCACAAATCTCAACTAAAGTCACCATGAAATCAAAATATACTTTTCTTATTAAAACATTAGAGTGTTTACTATAAATGATTTATCCCTGCATTCATTAATATTCTGTGGGCCAGACGCATCTGAGCTGTTGCCATGGTGATAGGACCTGGGGAGCAGGCATCACCTTCCTGGCATCATGCCTTACACAGATAATCTCATCTAAACATATGTACACACAAAACCCTGTACAGGTAACAAAACCACACACACTCATAGACATATACAGTAGATGATCATACACATACAATGATCAAAATATAAACACACTTATTCACACACTACACTGTATCATGTGGTCAGTTTCAGCTGATTAACAGGAAACAGCCCCTGCCTTTATGTCACAAATGTTCTGACAAATGGGTGAATCATACTCCAGCATGAAATCTAAGGAAAAATAGGGAAAGAAAAAATATTTGCCTATTTAAGACCCTGAAGAACATTTAGATCATGTTTTCTTGACAATTAAACACATTTTCCACCCAATTTCGTATGGCTCTAATGAGAACAAAATATTATGTCATTATTTCAATACAGGAAAAGAAATCAATTATTTGTCCTAAAATATCTCTCTACAGATATAAAAAACTATTTCTTTTAGTATTGAGGTTCATTATAGGTTTTCATAGATTATAGTTTGAAATTCACTTACACGTGCTAAAAATAGCGTTTACCCTCCAGTGTTTTGTTCACTGCACTCTCAACTTTAAAAGGCATAAGAAATACCAAACCAACCAACCTTAATGGCATCAGGTGCAAAACTCTCAGCTTTATGAGACAGCCATAACCATCAGATCTGAAACAGTAATATCTATAGAGATTTCAGGATTATGTCAGATTATGTTTGGATAATTGTGAATAATCTTAACAATAATCCTCTTCAGCAAATGAGATAAGCTTCGGAAAAGTGACAGATGACATTGTGCAGTGATGGAGAGAAAAGAAAAAAGAACTAAAGGCAAAAGTTAAAGGCAGAAAGTAAAAAGAGAAAACAGATATGCATGACAGGATCAGTGTGGTGTAGTATATAAAGGTTTAGGTATACAGAAGGCTTGTTGTTATTCGGGCAACAAAAATGTTCAGTCTTTTGACAAAGCTTGATTTATGAGCTTGTCAGATGTTGAATCAAATAAAATGAGAAAACAACAAAAACACACACAAACAAAAAAACAACACATCATGTATGTTAATATTATAGGGTGGATTGCCCAAATGTGGGACATTTTTTGTATTTCAGACATCTGTAGTATATTACAATGTTAAGCCCACATGGTAAATCCACACCCAATATTATTACATAATTTGATCACATGGCAGTACATCTTTGATTTGTTTATAATTTCACTGGCATTCATAAATTTGGGAGAGAGCTGAAGCTTAAGTGTCCCACATTAGGCAGTGTCCCACAAGGGACCCTATAGGACAATTCACCCTATAACTTGCACGTCTGCTATGCTTTTCAAAAGATGTATAGATAAAAGAGTGTGTGTTTTTATTTTTGTAAGTGTGTAGGTGTGTTTGGTTCTGGATTAAGAGATTACGGTCAGTCTGATCATGTGATTGTCATGGTCCGTAGTGACCCTGCTTACTGACAGATTACCCTGGTGAAGTTGAGGTAGTCTGCTTCCCCTGTCATTCCTCCTTCTGCCACTTCATCCATCTTTTTCTCCAGAACATCTCATCCCTCATGGTTGGGTTGGAGTCTCCTCCTTTTGTGGCTTCCTGTACAGAACCAGGACACCTGAACACTCCAGCCAGTACAAATAGGCTAACTTATTCTTTCTCTTCCAGAAAAGCTTTTCTACCCTCTTCATCTTGACCTTCCCATCTGGAATCCTTGACCTGGGGCTCCAGGTACACACAGCTGATCTGCCAATGCACAGGTGAAGAATTATACCACTGTTTATTTTTTCCTGAATTATTCCATAAAATGTAGACTATATCTCAGTAATCCATTTCTCAGCCTAATGAAAGAAAATGTCAGACAAAAAAGGACTGCTCTGTTTCCAAATAATAACATCTGCTATCAGAAAAAACGAAGGATTTTGCTTCAAAGGACAGATAAATACAACAATACAATCAACTTGATAAGAAATAACATGATTTCTCAGACTGTGAGAATTATAATGTGACTTTAAGTTTGTTCAGTTTAAGGTCTATTCTACCTGATTTCACTTAAATATGACCAGCTAACAGGGAATGTTCTCAGAACTTTGGCTAGCGTTGTTTAAAAGTTCTATTAAAGTTATCAAAAATGTTCTTGCGGTTTAACATCTTTTTAACATCACATGTCATATATATCAACAATGTTATTCTTAAGTTGTTAGTGCAAGGTTTAAAAATGTTACAGAATTTAAAATGCTTGAATAACGTTCTTATAACAAGCAATAAGGTTAATTCAGCATTTACAAAACTGGACGTTTTAAACAATTCTAAAACATTCAAACTATTTTTAACAACTACGTTACTTAAATGAAACGTTGGGGAAACGTTCTTACAACCTAAAATTGTAAGCTGTAAACTATAGTAAATATGGCATTTTTGCAGAAACCAAATGACACAGTATGCTAATAAAATATACTACTATTTTGTTAAAGTGAATCATTGAACATTAATTACAGTTTTTTTAAATAAATAGAAAAAGTATAGTTAGTATAAAAAAAAACTCGACTGAATGTCTGGAATCAGTCGTTAAAATCTAGTGAAATTCATAAACAGTAACGCCGCAAATGATGTTTGTTGCTTTGTCGCCCTCTGTTGAGACGCTCGTGAACAGCAGACTCGCATTAGTTGTGATTACTGCTGAACTTGGGCAGCACTGATTAATCTCGTTACTGAGTAATTATCCCAAAGTGTCTCGCTTTGTCTCCTTTAACCGGTCGTATTATATCACCAATTCAAATAAATTGGTCCATACCTTAAAGTCTGTTATTTACAAAATGAGGGGATAAATATTTTCATATTCTCTGATGTTGAATTGTTTTAACCTGAACAATGTTTTATATAAATATAAAAGGTTATTGTGTCCAAAAACTCTCATGTGTGTTGATTGTAAATAAAGACAGAAATATAATAAATCAAAAATGATTGACAAAAATTACAACATGTAGTTAGATGAACAACAGTCCAACTTTCCAAAATGATTTTAGTTGTTGTTTGCAAAGCCCTGTATTTCAAATGATTATTCTTTTTTCTATTCCTCTGTTCTTTTCCTCTGTCATTCTCACCCTCATTCTCAGGTTTTTCTGTGATTTCATGGATGAGGGACCTTGACGCCTCTTGCTCAACTCCATGGCTGCAAGAAAACACCTGTTCATTTCCAAACGTACCCTCTTCTTTTCTCCTCTACTCATCCGTATCTGTCTACTCACCCCTGCATGTGTCTGCGGTCCCGTTCGGGCCCCTCTTCTCGCCGGCCAGCCTTTCCTGGTGCTGTGGGGGGTTCCGGATAAGGATTGTTTAGGTCGGCCAGACCCAGCAGGATTTGGGATGGAGTGGGAAGGCCGTGTGGCGATTTTTTATGAGGACACATTAGGAATTCACCCATATTTCAATGCACAGGAGGGTTCTGTTAACGGTGGCCTACCGCAACACACCAGCCTTGACCTTCACCTCCAGAGGGTGGAGGGGGACCTAACAGCCAAACTACCCCAGGCAGGAGCACCTGGTCTGGGGGTTTTGTGCTGGCAGGAGTGGGCACCTCAGTGGAACAGGAATAGGGGTAGTAAAACAAAGTACCTTGTGGAGTCAAGATCACTTCTCAGGGATTTTTTTCCTGACTGGAGTGCAGAGGAGGTGGAGAAATGGGCTCAGGTAATGACAATAACAAGTAATTAATTAAAAAAAAATGGATTTGGACACTGGCATCTGCTGACATACAGTTTTAAAGTAATATGGCACACCTTAAGAGATGAAGTTACTATTTGAATATTACATGTTTAATAAAAAAATTTTGCTAAGGTTTAGAAAACAGTGTTTTACATTACTGGACATATATACATTTAATACAAAAAGCTTTTTTAACACATATTTGTTAATTATGATGTTACTTCAGGTTGACTTTGAAGCAGCGGCCCAGTCCATACTGATCGAGACCCTGCGGGAGGTGAAGAGACTCCGCCCACAGAGACTATGGGGCATGACCCCATATCCTAACTGCTATAACTATGACCCTGCCCAGACAGCCTTAGCCAATTACACAGGGCGATGCCCTGCAGTGGAAATGGCCCTAAATGATGAGCTGATGTGGCTATGGAAACGCAGTGGTGCCCTTTACCCAATTCTCTTACTGGAGAAGCTGCCAGAAGGAAACAAGAGAGCGTGGCTTTATGCAACCAATCAGATCAGAGAAGCATTGCGAGTGGCGGCACTTGCAGGGACCCCTTTGGATCTTCCAGTGTTTCCATTGGTCAAAACCACGTACGCCTCCACTAACAACTTTCTCTCAGAGGTAATAAACAGCTCCCATCTGTGTGTGAATAGAGTCCATTGTTATTCAGTTTAATTTGAATTAAAGAGCTTTCTTTGATTTGTTTGTATGTCAGATTGACCTAGTGAACACTATTGGAGAGAGTGCTGCTATGGGTGCAGCTGGAGTCATTATATGGGAAAGAGCCTTTACGATTAAAACACAGGTATTCTTTCATTAACTCACTTATCTATTTATCTGTTCCTGTCCTGACCCCTCAACTGCATCGTGTTTCGATTGCCCTTGTGCCTATTACGTAATACAGATTATTATGTCATCTCCACCAGAAATCCTGCTCAGAGTTTGGCTTGTATGTTCGTGAGGTTCTCGGCCCTTATGCTGTCAACGTGACCACTGCAGCCCGTCTCTGCGGGGTCTCACTCTGTCAGGGGCGTGGACGCTGTGTGCGCAAGAAACCAGATAACCCCACCTACCTCCATCTTCCTTCACCCCACTTCCTGCTTGTGCCAAATGGGGCTGAAGGCGTCCGAGCAATAGGAGAACTTCCTGCTGCTTATGTGGGCATCTGGAAGAAGGACTTCCGCTGCCAGTGGTTTGAGACTTTGGAAGGTGCAGCAGCAGATCAAGATTCAGGTGGGGTGGTGGAAAATGACAGGAAAATAACATCGGCTACCCTGAAGACCATCGTTGGGATAAGCCAGAGTGAGAACATGGTGGTAACCACAGCTCCAGCTACAATAGTGCCTACTAAACAGCTGATGGACAGTGGAAGCTCTCCACTCAGTATAACCATCATGCTCCTGTCCTTGCTGGTTCTTATCAACTTCATTATGTTTGATGTGTGTGGATATGGAGTGTGATGGAAGTTTTAACCTCTGTTGGCCTTGACTTCAGGTGATGACCTGCTAGCTCATTGCACTGTTATCTGTCCTAGCCAATCTCAGATTCAAATTATAAACAATCAGTCTGAACATTACAGAATAAACAGGTCTGTTCTGAATCAGGATCATGACCTGCTCATTAACTAAGCAGGTGAACTACATAACTCACTCTCAAATTACAAAATGACCTGAAATGTTTTGTAGCAATATTAGCTATCTTCTGTGAATGATTGTATAAAACAATAAACATTCTAGCCTCAGTCCAAACACAGACTAGCTAAGTGCCGAATACATTTTTACAAATAAAGTGAGATTATTTTTTCTGCTTTGGAGCTATTAAAATCGTTTCAGTTGGTAACATTAGATAAAACTACATAAATCTCCTACAGAAAAACAAAGGTATTTAAAGAATGTTGCAACGAAACCAAGTGTTTATTTTAACAAATGTACATGTATGCAAACCCAGACGTGAGCAAACCATGCAAATGTAATTTCTCATCCCGCACGTAAACATGCATTCGCTACAATGTGAACCGTGCGATGCGTTTAACAGAACAGTGATAGCACAGCCATGTGATGTTCTGAATGCAGCCGGGCTGCGTCGTACCTCACCATTATCTGCCTAAACTGTGATCTAATCAAATGTTTGGTCTTCATTTTATCTCTTGCATTTTAACAAAACAGAAACCGGCCTTTAACCAAGTTTACGCTTAATCTGAGCAGCATCAGAGACCTGATGATTTAACCACTCCTGCAATTCCATACAGAAAACCTAAAGCCTTATTAAATATTCACTCACAGATATAAATGACTGTTGGGCTGTTGTTAAATTACATAAACACTCACTACAACTACAAAACTACAACTCAAAACAAATACGTATGTTTGTGTTTTTGAATGCATCAATGACTGGAAACTAACACAGTGAAACTCTCTACCTACTGTATATAAATGAAAACACTCATTTCATCCCTGAATGATATCAGGACACACCAGTAACACGGGACCGTATTACAGAGTCAACAGACTAAAGTAATAAATAAAAACAAAAGTCCAGAATGCACTGACCAGAATCACAAACAATCAAGTAGATCATTCTAGCAAATTTATTGTGACAGATATTATTTAAAATACACATTAATGACAGATTGTTGGACAAATCTGGGTTTTAGTTTACAGGACAGCACTGGTCAAACAGGTAAAGATCCCCACTCAAAAAAATAAATCCTGTTTAATTTCTCTCCTCCTTCATCAATGGAGGGATTTTGTATAATGAACACTTGCATATGACAAAACATTTAATGCATCATACAACATCTGTCATAACTTTCAATGCAGCAATCAGAAGCCCAAAATTGATAGGCGAGTTTATACAGCAACTGTGTTAGAGCTTAACAACGGTCACTGGGAATTTTGGGATGCATGGCATCCATCCTGCAGAAACACAGACAGACAGAAAGAACAAGTATACACAGAGCATGGCTTCCAAATATTGGTGTTACATACACTTCTACTCTATGTCTTATATTTCAGACTGTTAGGAACAAAAAAATGACACTGTCAAAACACCCGCCTAGACACACCCACTTCATAAACAGGGCAACGCTAACACCAATCAGCGGCCCAAGCGTCACCAATGACAAAGTCTTTCCTGTGGTCATGTGGACGGCATTGGATGGTGTAAAAGAAGGGTGACAGGAAGGACTCCATATTTTTTCCCATGCAACCATTCTAAGGGGGAGGAGCCACAATGCAAGAGGTGCTCATGGATGTGGTCTCCAGGGAAAAGGTTGAAAAAGAAAGCTGTCTCTGAGGAGATGAACACTTGCCGAGCATTGCTAGGAAACATTAGAATTAGCAAAATTATTCCATTGCACAGTATATAGCAGAATGACTGCAGAGGGCGGAGCCACAGGGTTATCTCCAAGGGGTGGAGTCTTCATTTGGTCATGGGTGTGGTCTGTTGCCATAGTTACTTGCAGATGGCTTCCAGGGCATCAAGGGTTCGCTTGATGTCCCTGATTTGAGCAGCTAGAGTATGTATGGGTTGCATGGAGCGATCTAGTTCCTCACACCGTGCCATGAGTGTGTACATTCCCTGCAATCACACACACACACACAATCAAAATAAAATAGACAAGCAAGAGGTATCATTAAAAACAATTCCTACAGGCCACATAAACACAAGTCCATCTCACCTTTATACTCATGTCCACTGACTCTCCCAAACTGTCCACTGAGTCTCTGTACGTCTGTATATAACCCACACTTAATGCAGTCATCTGGAGAGACAGAGATTTTAATTTGTATTTACACCAATATGTGGATATACACACAGCAAATACAGGTCTTAAATATTTATATAATAGCTCCTAAATGTATCTGAACACTTAAGACGTGCAAATGTATGATGATTATAATACATTTGTATATACATATATATGTGTTGATACGGTGTAATTCTCACATTCTGAATAGTTCCATTGAGGCTCCTTAGCATTAGCTCTACACTCTGGGCCACATCCTGTGTGTGCTTATGCAGGTCCACCAGCACTGACGGGTCAATGGGCGGAATATCAGCCGGTCGACGCGTAGAGCCACGCCCACGTACCACCGGCCCTGAGCAGTCAGCTGCAGCAGTCAAATACACACAAAACAAATACTGCTGACGTTCAAGCTATGGATCCATTTACATCAATTCACCATTCAAATCTTTCACCGATGAACCCCAACCTTCTTTATCCCCAACACCCTCCTTTACCTCATATACTTACAATCTGTGTCCAGACTTGGCCGTGAGCTCATTTTAATCTTCTGTTCAAGATTTTTGGTAATGAAGTGTGTGAGATCTCCATCATGACTGACAGTACCTTCCAGTTCTAGCGCACTAGATATGGTTGCTCTGCGACCCTCCGCCTGCCCACCTCTAGTCCCGCCTCCTCTTGCCCCGCCCCCACATGCCCCACTGATCTCATCCAGACTCTTACTGTCCTGCATGCCACGCACCACCCGATCTCGCTCTGGCACAGACCGCACGCGCACCTCTGCCATCACATGAGTTGGGCACGGCAAATCATCAATGTCTGGCAGCAGAGGGGGAGTGGTCTGGGCAGGGGGAGGGGCTGGGACAAGGGGAGGAGCCTCATCAGGGGAAACAGATGCATTTGGTTGGACTTCATCCTGGAAAGATGATGATGAATCAGGATTGGACCATTCATTGGCTTCAGAGTGAGTGCAAGGGTGTTCTGTTAAAAGTGCTTCAACCTGCTGTGAAGAATTAATGAAAAATTAGACATGAAATTCCTCATTTTGTTGATTAGTCAGATACAAAAAATCTAAAAAAAACCTCCACTTATGAAAGCAGGACAGCACAGAAGAAACAGCTCAAGACATAAATCTATGAAACATTTACCTGCACAGAAATTAGAGTCTCATTTCTTTGCTTAATCGCTCTCTTGTTTACGATGTTCAGCTCTCCATCATCTCTCTTTGTCTCCTCCTCCCCTTCTCTCCATTCTTCCAGTTCTCTTTTGGAGTGGGCTTGTGGCACTTCTGTCTCAGGGGGGTATGTGCATGTAATGTGTTGGGTCTCAGTGGTAACTGTGTGTGATTGGAGTGCGTGTGTTTCTCTGCATACCAAGTCCATGTGGCGAGTTGTGTGTTTGAGAGTCTCTGACAGTGTCCCCTTATGAGTATCCTGCCCAGAAAAATCAGCATCATCCCTAAACTTTATCCCCTGCGGAGTGAAGCCATGAGGTCCTGGCCAATCAGGGGCCTTTGGAGTGCCAGAGGTGTCCACCCCATTGCTTGCTGTCTGCGCATCCTGACTGATGACAGGAGAGTGGCTCATCCCTCCACCTGCTACAAAAAATATATGTCATCATTATATGAAGATGTTAAGTATTGCCTAGTGTAACTGCACATTCTGTAGCTATAACTGTGTATTTGTGCACTGTTATCAATTCATTATGTTATGTATGTAGACTTAATCAATGTCATTCATCCATTCTTCTTCATTATAGTGTATTACAATGTAGTGGACTGCAATACAACAGGTCAGTGCTGTGTAAGGATTAGCTGTAACACTGTCATGAAAATGTCAAAAAAAAAAAACTCTTTACCAAATAGCTTCAATATTACACAGTCTACATTGTATATCTGATTTGTTTCTAATTAAATTTCAAAATCAGTTTTTAGGTACAAAGTTAAGATGACAACAGAAAACACAGGAGTATGTTTTGGAACTGTAACAGTTTATTCACAGAGTCGTCGTGTATGTCATTTAGCGACATCAGTACTACAATGTTACAGACAGCGTTTTCTTGATGTTGGTGTATGTCTTTTTCACAAAAGAGGAACTTAAATCACATGACGTTGAAATCATCTACCAGCTGAGCTACAGCAACACAGATTTACAGCCTGTGCGATTCATGGCATAAAATCCTTCGCATTACAATCAAACAGAGCAGAAGTACTAGCCAGTTAATAGCATTAAAGAAAAACAGGTTCGACAAAAGTCACCTGACGTTAGCTTCAAGATTACATTTAGCTTTGGTGGAGAAGGCCTCTGAAATCCGCATTTTTTCGACAACATACAAGCAAAAACGAGCAGTTTTATGACAATTACTTTCTGACCACTGGAAGGTTTGGGATGATTTGTAAGATATCTGGGTCTTACAGTGAGCAGGAAGTTTTAATTGGTTAAATATTTACCTGCAGCTATTCGCCCAGGATGAAGGTTGCCAGGAAACTGTGTCCGCACTAAATATTTGTCGTACTGAACCAAAGCATTGACGTTATAGTTCCGCATAACAGACAACAGTAAATCTCCTTTTCTCACGTCCATAAAATTATATAATATAGTATATATTTTGTTTATACATAGATGTGAAAACAGATTCACAAAAAATAGCGCTTTAGAATAAAAAAATAAATATGGGGGTTAATCTACTCGATGTCTACAGTCGTTTCAGACAGACGTGTGCAGTACACATATTTCATCACAGGAGGTGATAGACACCACCGGACTGGTGTAGCATAAATCACTTCCACGTTGTGTGTGATTGGTTGTGTTTTTTCTACCCTGCTGTCTTTTTTTAAACCTTTAAATGAAAGCAAATGTCAACCACATAAGTAAATCTTAGGTCAGCTTTGACCGTGTCCCAAACCCTGACTTAGATTGAAACCTCCAACATAAAAGATCCTGTTATTATCCAAGAAAACTCCCTTGTAATAAAGCGCTCTGAGGTAAAGCCAGGGTGATGCTGTAAAAACCTTGACCTTCTCTCTCTCTCTCTCTCTCTCTCTCTCTCTCTCTCTCTGATCTCAATGTCTCTCTGTCCCAGTCAAACCAGACCTTAATACAGGTTTGCAGTCATAAAGAACTCAAATACTCCCCTGCAATACCACAAACACCCACATCTGAAGAGGCTTTTAAGCTGGACTAAAAGTTTACCTGAACATTTCAGTAACAAGTGTACACATATATGGCTTTATTTTTTACAATAACCTAGACACAGCATTAAAATTTAATAAAAGATTTTATGAAGCATATTTTTATTTGGAATTGCTTAAACACTGATGCACTTTGCACAACAACACGAGGAACATGAAACGAAATTAACATGAAAAGAAAGTCAATTTTGATTATTTCATATTCACACACAAGGGAGTCACCTTTCTTAAAAGAAATTACAGTATTTAATCCCTCTTACTCTCTTTCTATTTCTCTTCTCTAACTCTCACCCTCTCTCCTTTTATTTACATCTCTGCTCTCATTATCTCTCCTATAGGCTCTCCAAATCTATGTGGTATTCAGTTATGTGAGTGTTTTAAGAGGCAGCTGTATCCAAGGCAACACGCCTAGACAATTTCCCAGTGTCAGGCCATTTATAAGGCGGATGCAATATACAGTAATCTGCTCATGGAATTCATATGCTTGTCACACAGCAAGCAGTGGCCAGAGAAAATGCAGCAATACACTGATCTCACTCTCTGTAGTGTTTATATTATACACACACAAAAAAAACTGGTGATGATGTTTTTTGTAATCAGCTATAATCAGATGTTGTATAATGCTAATGTATTCTTGTTTATTCTTATATTACATTAGGAATTATATTAAATATGCAGATTATCATAAAATTATAAATTTATGATAATACATTGAAGCAGTTAGTTGGTAAATTCTCTTCTTATTCTGTCTCACAAAACACTTTATTCAATGTTTGAAGTCCATTAACGAAACCCAGATTTACAGTTACAGAACAAATAGGACACAAATGATAATTTACACGATTCATAAGGTTTAAGAGATGACAAGATGATATATGTTAAACATGAACAAGTATGAAAGCCTATTCTCTGTTTTTCTTTTCTTAAGATTAACAAGATTTTTTTCATTTGCAGACAGTCCCGTGTTAAGTTGTGCTGCTTAAACACACACAGATCTCTGTTTATATCTCTCTCATGTGGTATACGAGTCTTACTGTTTAGTTTGCATTTCTTTCTCTGCTTGTACTGCACTTTAAATCTCATAACTCTCTTTTCATTATTTTTTCGTCCTTCTGAATGGAAGCAGATTTCTATCCTTCTGAATGGAGGCAGTGCCAAACTACTTCTTGGCAAGCAAGTGTGTGTCAATATGCAGAGAAAGTAGCTGGCACTCTCTGGCAGTTCACTAATATTACCCTTTATGTCTGTATCCTTCCACAGAAAAACACACATTTCTTTGCAATGCTACATGATCATAGAACAGCGGTTTTTAATGAGCTGTTGTAAAAAGAAAAGAAAGAAAGGCTGTGTTGCATTCTGGGATACAAATTATGATTTTGCTTTACTGAAAAATTTGAATAAATCTCTTGAAACTCACTGTAAGACAATTCCTTCTGTTCAGAGGAAAAGGCTTTATGAACAAACTATACAGAAACAGACTAAACAGACTACTAAAAAGACAACCGTGACACTGTTGTACACATACAAAATACAAGACAAATTAACACAAAGAAAATAAATACAATTGAACATAAATAAGAACACAATAGTTTAAGACTATGCATTTCAGTACAGACGAGGCACAATACAACAAAAGTACTATCAACACTGCAGTCTTTTTAAAACAAAGAACTTTTTTAAGATGCTCCCTAACTTTGGAAGATTTGTCCTTAATTCAACAGAGGATAATTCAGACACTCCCTGTCTTTAGGAGAATTGTCAGATATGTGTAACACAGTCCTCAAATTAATCAATTTGTTCATTTTAATCAACATTATAGTAAAAATGTCCTCTCCTGATCCCACCCCCTTCCAGATCTGACTTTTCATTGGACATATTCAAAGTCATTTTTAATTTGCTTAGCAACAGTCCTTCATATGATTCAGAAAATGTGTGTCTCAATCAGCTTCCTAGTTCAATAGTCAGTACACTGTTTAGGTAATGAGCCATTCAGAATGATTCCAGTGCAGTGAATTATCTCAGCTCCGTTGTACATATGATATGTGTATTGATGCACATTCTATCTTTTATAACATTTGCTTCATGTCTGTATGACATTATTTTTGTATATTATCTGTTTAGCTTAACAAAAAAGTACATATTTTAGCTTCAAAAATATCTATGATGATGTAATACAGTAATGTTGACAAATACCAGCTATGTATTTGTAATTGTCTTACAGGTAATTGAGTGATCAATGTACTAGTGTAATCAAGACCTCGCTACAGCCAGATTTGTTGTATACATATTGTTGTTTACATGTCTTCACGACAGAGTGAACAAGGCAGTGGAATGAGACACAACCACTCTCTATTAATAGGATCTCATGAATATGTAAATATATTGTGTAGTTATTGTTTATTGCATGATTATTTGAGCCTGTTGGAGTGTGTCGAGCAGCATTGTAAACACTTGTGATAGTATCTAAGCACTTCTCGGCACCCTCTGTGCTGAATTCTGCACCTTGCTCCGGTTCTTCCTCCCTCTTCCTTTCTCCTTTTCCATCTCTCTCTCTCCTCCTCTTCCTCTGGGTCTGGGGTGCTCTGCTCTCTTTTTGTCTAGTTTGTTACGCTTGTGATTCCCAGATTCCTTGTTGTTGTGACGTTGATTGAGTTCTTTGCAGCGTCGCTCCAGTTTGCTGTGGTTAATCAACGCCATAACATCCTGGTACCACGGCTGGGCGGAGCCAATAGCGGGGAGCAGGGCCGGGCTCCATACGATTAGACGAATAGTAACAGCCGTCCAGCGAAATCTGTGCTCCTCTAGCTGACAGTGATAAACTCCTCCATGACTGAACTCCGTCCGGGGAATGAGGATGCCCCTGTCCATCACAACCAGCTGTTCCCCAGATACCACCTAAAGGAAAGATGGCCAAACGTTTAAAGACATCAAGAATGTTTGTGTGTGTGCGTGTTTGTTTGTGTGTGTGTGTACCTTATGTTGTTCCAAGCTGTTCTCTCCTATCTCTTTATACCAGGTAACAGATGCATGGTGAGATTTTGGTAGACACTCCAGGTATGTGCTGTTGCCCACAGCAACAACTAGTGTCTTCTCTTCTGCCTCCACCTGAAGACCAGCTGCCAACAAACAAATTATACATTTAACGTGAGGAGTTTATGCTACTTAAGGAATGAAGATTTGTCTGCTATATATATTAGATTACACAGGTGTACCCTCTTAAACATAACCAGTTATTTATTCTTTTTTTAAATAAACACTAATATAAAAGTAAGAAAATAATAAAGTATCATGTGCGGGCGGGATGATTAGTGGTTGTGTGTGTGTGGTGTTGCTCACCTCCCTGTCTGACACACTGGGTCAGCGGGTTGCCGTCATCATTAACCTGACGAATGTTTCTCCTGCAGACGGAGTGAAATGTTTCTGATCACATTCACTGTATTTGAAATTTTTCCAAACACCAAAGCATTTTACTTCTAACGTACAAAAGGCAGTCTATGATACACTGCAGGCTTAGTTTGGTTTCGTTTTTATTATGCAACATAAAATCAAGCTATAAAATGTGTGAGTGTTAGATTGTGTGTTTCACCTGCGTGCAGTTGGCATGTACGGGCTGCATGAGTGCCCGTCCCAGGTGCAGTATGGGTCTCTTGCAAGACAGCATTCAGCGCAGGCTTGGCCGTACAGATCACACTGAAACAGACTCAGCTGAACCACACCCTCTACAGATCCCGCAAACAGAAACTGTTGAAGACAACACACACACACACACACTGATATGAACCAGACTGTCATCCTCTTTACTGCTTTTAAATTCAGATTGGATGAGTTAGTGAGCAGAACACTGGCCATAAGACAAATATCTAAACCACAGACATTTATATATACAGCTTTAGAATTAAAGGGTTCTGATTCCAACACTGATTCACAGGTTTCAATGAGTGTGTGTTTTATAAAAAAAAGTGTGAAAATTAACAGTTTAATTTTAAGTATCTTCCACCCTGTGACATGTTGCCATGGTGACAACAGGAGAAGGTTTGCATTACAAAAGTAAATCCTACATCTATGTTTATGTATGCGTGTGGCTTTAAAAATGTTACCTTTTTCTTGGACAGTGTCATGGCAGTGATTGGTGACTTGTGCTGTTGGGTGACAGGAGATGAGAACTCATTACTTAAAATGCAAGAGATCGTCCAAATAGATTTGCAATGTTACAGACCACATGAAATAAAAAGGTGAGTTTTGTGGCTTTTTAAATGGTCACAAAAACACAATGCCCCCCATGCCACCTACAACAAGGAACTATGTCAACAGAGGAATAAAAGCTGTTCTCACAAGCTATTTCAACAGATGCTAAAATACATGAAAAGTCACCTTAAAAACTTGCAGCTGTTCAAGTGTGATCTCCTGATTCTCTCCATGTGGTTTAGGGAGGTGAATTGCTTTCAGCACCAGACCAGAGTCTTGCAAATACACAGATGTAAACATTCATAAATTTACTAACATTTTTCACTAAGAAGTTTATAACAAAAATACTTTGATTCAAGGCTCACGCACAAACACACACCTGTGCCAATAAACAACACATCATATTGTCCATCCACTGCCTCCACTCTGTCCACGAGGAGGCGGGTCATCTTATAAGACACACCCACTCTCATCAGCAATGGGTGGCCACCAAGAGGATGTACCACCTCCTTCATTAAAGGATGTGTGCGACTAAAGAAGATGACATCATCAGGATATTCTCTTGTTGATTGGAATCCTCCATAAGTTCTACTGGGACACTGCAGATTGACAGAAAAGGTTCTTTGCTTAACAACAATTATTGCTAATTATACCAATATTTTCATGCTTCTATAAGAAATTTTTCTGGGTTTGCATTTGTATGGTTGTTAGTATTTGTTGCGCACTCACTGTGCCAGGCCTGGGATAGGGAACTTTCCCGGTATACTCCATCCACTTGTACTGTTGCCCTTCCCTGTGAAGGAAGTTTCCTTTGAAAGCACGAATAATATCCTGCATCCGGTACACACACACTGCAGATCCGTTCAAGACATTACTGTAGGAAGAGAACAGCAACATAAAAATAGATATTTAAACTATTAACTGAACTTGCAGCATGAACTTGCAACTTGGAATCAGTTACAATGAATCAAAATGAATCAGTACACAAATGACACTGGCAACAGCAGCTACAATATGAGCGGTGGCTCATTTTAAATGGCACATCAGTGAAGATTTAAACACAGCAGACAGCAGTGTACCTGCTGTCTGACGGCACTGACTCCTGCCGGCTTTTCTAAGTCTCTGAGAGATTTTAAACACTGTGGAACGTTTTAACAGAGACCAATAATATTGTCACTATTTCCATATGACTTTTTTGAATCCATACTTTACTGTGCACTCCACCCTATGAACATCTTTCCAAACCCATTGGCAGTCACAAATACATTTACACACATTAAAATGAAACCACATGCTACTTAAAACGGACTGATCTTAAATTGCTTTAACTTTTACTGTTTTAGACATTATGGGTGCATAACAGAACAGCTGGAAAGTATGACTAAGTAATACTTTATCCACACCCCTAACCACACACACGTGCACTAACACACACACACACACACACACACACACTTTTTATTGCAGTTATTCATTAACTGATGCAACTACAGGTTTATGGTTTTATGTCATATGCATCACACAGATACACACAGGGACAGCTGATAGCTGTTCTCCTTTCAGTTATAATTTTAGTCTCTGAATGTGATTCGTAACAGTGAAGTGTTCAAAATCTGATCCCAGGTCAGTGACTCACCTTGTAGTGGTGAAGAGCCCATAGATGAGAGGATTCTTTTTGTCTTTTCCATGCTGAATGAAAATATCCTCTACAGACAAACAAGAAAAAATGATGGTTAAAATATTAAACAATTTCCTGTATGAGCGCTTTTGTTAATACTAATAAGAAAGCCTATTGTAAATAGAGGGTTGTTTGTGAATTAGTGAGTGTGTGTGTGTGTGTGTGTGTTTGTGGTCTTTTGTTTTCTCTCAAGCATGTATACACTCAGAAATATTTACCTGGTCACACTCTCTTTCTTATACAAATAAACTTGTATTGATGTCACATATTTGCGGTTTCACTTGTGTTCAAAACACATGGCAATAACAGACACATATACTGTAGGCAAACACACACACACCCACATCCTCACGATGAACTTGTGGTGCACTGGTTCATTTCTGCATTCCAGCGGAGTCAGATATGATCAAACATCTTATCAAATATCACACATGCACACGCACACACACACACACACACACACACACGTTTACATAACTAAATGGGAACATATCATAGGCTTAAACCCCCACATATAATGTTTTTATATAAAGCTAATTAAAATGACTACAGATAGAACCTAATGTCAACCTTAAACCAAACCAGTTTAATAGAGTTTCATTGGCCCTCTGAAGCATAGCCAAGCCTATACAAACCACACACACATACACACACACAGATCATCAATCTTTTTTTATGTTCTACACACAAACCAATGAATGAAAAGGCCTGTATTCAATACTCAATATTCTGTCATTCTATTTCACACTCCCTCTTTCTTTCTCCATCTCTTTACTATCCCTCATTTCTCTCTTACACCTCCTCCCTCTGTTTCTTTCTCCTCTCTTTATTTTCAGTCTCACACTCTCTATTCATGTCTCTTCACAGCGCCGTTCTGTCTCTCACTTTTGCGGGATGTTATAGTTGTGTCAATTTCCCCTAACAAAAGCTTTTGTTCTCCTTGAGGAGAGATAGTTTTGTCTGCCCTGCGGTCACTTCTCTATCCCGCCCCTATCTCTCCTTATCCACCCTAACCTCCATCTCTCCTCCCTCATCTCCAAACCGAGCTAGCAGCTAGATGATGCGGTAACAGGATGAGGGCGCCACCGCAGACGTGAAAACACACACACACAGATACTGGCGGTCCTCCTCTTTTGACAGACCACCAACATATGTGCACCATCTCACTCAGGTTCATCAGCCCACCTGGTAAATCGACTAAATAATAATAAAAATCAAATCCAGGAATGTTAAAAGAATTATATACAACAAGAATTCTGTTCCAAGAATTGTAGCTTCAAACCAGGAGTTGCAGAAACTGGGAGCTTTGCCCGCATAAACATGGACAATATTTAAACTTATTTACACCAGACCATGACGCATGCTGCAGTACCTTGGACCTCACAAACCTAAACACACACCAGTCAGTTTTCCATAATCTAAATGTTTCCTTGAAGATCAAATAAAGCTTTAGTTGTAAGAACATAAAATTCTCATATTCCTTACTAACT
>JAZGTK010008437.1:0-18285 GCA_036877625.1 Ambastaia sidthimunki
ATTTGTTTGCAGTCTTCCACTGCCATTTGGTTTTTCACAAATGTGGAGACTATTACATGATTAGACGTTTCTCTAGTGAATTGACTTCCTCTTGGTAACTGGAGCTTGGTGTGAGGGCAGTCGTCATGGAGACACTGCAGCTCTCTGCCCGGCTGCCCCCGTCACCTCTCTATAAAAACTGGCCCTAGCACATGTACGGTCACAACCAATCCTTGTCATGCTACCATGAAAGTGTCAAGGGTCCTTGATCAAAGCCTTAAACTAATCTTGATTTCGAACTTTCCCCCTTTTTCTCTCTTACACTCTCCCTTGCGAAACCTTTCATAATGCTCTAACCCTCAGCTGAACTTTTTGTCATTCAGCCCCAAACAGTCAGACAGTGATCCCAAATGCACACTGTAGCCCCTTAAGAGGCCCTCAAAGTGCAAAACAAATGTCCAGCCTTCTTAAAATATTCATTACAACAGACAGCCATTTTGTTACCACGGTCTTGGCGTGTTGGAGTTTTTAGGAGTTGATTGCCCTCATTTTGATGATAAAATGTTAAAACTTGCAGCTCACGTTACATGGTCACACTTGATACCAAATCTCACAATGAACCCAGTTTGGTTTCTGGCTAAGGTTGTCACACTGGATCTGTGTAACAGGACTGGCACATATCAAAACCAAATAGAAGACTTGACTAAAAATGACAAACCTCCAAATCACCCTCAGATTATTTGATTTTGAAACTGTGAAACATTTCAAATATGTTTTAGTTTGCACTGCCTCACAGAAAAGAGCCAAGTGAGAAGTTCCTTACATTTGGTTTAAGGAATCAATTTGCCAATCTGTTTTCCACACCAAAAAGAAGAGAAAGCACAGCAGTTTCACCACATTTAGGCACACCCCCCTATTCTACCAAGGGTGAAAAGACTTTTTTTTTGTGTCAGTTTTTTGTGGCAGTTTTTGTGTCCAGGCTAAAGAGAGCAATAATGGCCTAAAGCCAACCTGATCCTGTCTGTCTCTAGCCAGGCAAACTCTGGCCTGACCTTTAACCCCTATCCCCTGACCCACTGCACTGGCCTTAAAACACTGTGGACACTGAAAGTTTCCCCTCAGGGGAATCAGAGAGGACCGAAGAGGGGGCTGAGGGGCACCCCTCTCTATTGACCCGCAGCAAGACAGGATTTTGGATCACAGGTTTTGCCCTCTGACCAGTTCTGCTCAAGGGCCATTGCACATAATAGCTCCTCACAAACCCTGGTCCTGCTATCTCTCCCCCCACCACTGGTTAAGTGGCTCTGGGTCTTTGTGCCGCCAGTGAAGACGCCAAATTTACGCCAGGCTCCATAAATGAACCTCAGGGCGCCTGGTGCCATTGTAAAAACCTGACCTTTTTGTTTTAAAGACTTCTGTGTTAAAGAGAAGACCAAAAAGAACATAGGCAGGGGGCTAGTTTTGAACTTGCATGATTTGTTTGCTCACCTAATTGGCCATTCTCATTGAACCAAAACTACAAACTGTGTTTGTCTGTAAACTAATCTCTGTGTTTGGAAAGCATAATGGAAACATATATAGATGATCCACATATCTATATCTATAAATGATGATTTATAAATCTATAGATGTTTTGTAAATGTTTAAAAATTTGGACCAGAACTATCTATTGCTACATAAAATGTGACTTCTTGCTCTCAGATTTAGCTTAAGCCATTCTCAGACAATAGTAGTGGTGCTCGGCTTACAGACAATTTGATTTGTCGAAGATACAGAGTGTGTGATGGCTGTCAGCTAACTGGTTTTCCCAAGGGGCAAATGTTTGTTCTGCAGAGCAAGAACATGTTTATCCTCACCAATTGTCTAGGATTAACTAAAGTGTGTGTGCAATGACAAATACAGAATAGCAATTCGAATGTGTTACTAATTCACATATCTGTACTATTTGTCAGTTACAAAAACTGTAATTAAATAATACAGAGTTTGACGTAATTACATTCATTAAACAGTATGAATTGTATTTTAATGGACAGCAATCTGTTTGAATAATGAAATCAGTCCCTCATGTTATGTATACATGGCCTCCAATATTGACTAATATAGAGAAATTTGTTACAGTTACCTTTTATACTTGTATACCTTTTATACTATACAAAAATGCGTACAGTTGGATTTTTTTCTGGAATTAAGGGTTTCAGGGTTCTAATCTTCCCTGATGTAACTTAATTTATTTATTTTTAAAGCTCAAAAATCAAATTGATGTATGTATGTCAACAAGGAAAACACACTATTATTGTTTTGTAGTGGGAACTTTTGCACTGCTGTGTTTGTCTGTTAATAAGCTGCTATAAACTGTATAAATATCTCTAGGCATACTTAAAATTTCTGCAAACATACGAACAGTTAAACACAAAAAACTATTCGCTAAGAATTCACAGAACAGCAACAAGAGTTATATCTCATTCCACATACCCACTTTACTCTGAATTTTTACCTGAATTTGTAATGTTTCCATCTGGAAGAAGATTTTAAAAATGTGGCAGTTAGAATATTAAATTGAATTTAAATAAGGGTTAGTATCTTTTTTGAGAATTATTGTTTTTATTGATATGATTATTGTTTGTGTCTTTATTGTGAATGAGTATAACTTAGAAAAGTATAACTAAGAAAAATGTTTCACATTAAAAGTCTATCAGTCTTTTAACAATTATTGTATGCGGTAATGTCTAATATACAGTTTAGTGGTCATTATACAAATTATTTAACTGCAAAAATCAGGTATTTCAGAGAGCTGTGAATATCTAGTTATTGTATTACTATTGAGTTACTAATGTGAGATTTCTCTCGCTATCTGTCTGTCACAGGAGTTAATCCCCGAGTTCTTTTACCTCCCAGAGATGTTTGTCAACTCCAATAATTACAACCTGGGAGTGATGGATGATGGGACGGTGGTGTCAGATGTGGAGCTTCCACCCTGGGCCAAGAGTCCTGAGGAGTTCGTCCGCATCAACCGACTTGTACGTTCACTCACACCCTCAGTCTCCATCAGTCCCCCCACCCCCCTCCATCTTTCTCTATCTTTCTTATTAAATTGCAGTTAAACCGCTGATGGCCATTGACTATGGCCAGCAATTCTGGTTGTGTTTGTGTGGGTGTGTGTGTTGACCTGTTTTATGCTGATAATTACAACTCTGATATCAGTCTGACTTTCCCATTAATCATCTCTTTCTATGTCTCACACACACACACACACAACCCCCTCATTCAATGTCACTGTTTTTGCATACACTTAAACACTCACACATTTCCACTCTGTGCCGAGTTGCTCAGAGTTGCTGTTGGATTTCCGATTGCTGTGTGTTTGTGGAAATGGATGTGTTTGCTATAGGAAAGCCGTGATTCCAGCTGTTCTGATTGTGTTGTTCCGAGTGGCAACAGTGTTGTAATAATTAGCATTTTTTTTCACTGCTGTATTTGACTCTTATTTGCTATTAAATTGCATGACAGTGTGTCTGTAGAGCATGTCTACTGTTCTGACATGATTTAAACTAACTACAGGTGCAGTTTGTAGCTTATGTTAACTTGCGTTACCAGTGACATGAATCCAGGAATACAGGGTATGAATACAGGGTAATTTTGCTGTCCTAATATCGTGGTGTCTAGCTACCACAATTAGAAGCTGTTTGTTTTTAATGTATTCACATAAATACTGCTAAGTTTTAGGGAAGAGAAGAAAAATTAAATAATGACTAAAATATTAAAATTCCCCAGAATATTGTGCTTCTAAAAATAGAAGCGACATTGTGATAAACATACAGTGTTAACACATGATCAAAATGCCAGGAGTTTAGTTTAGTAGAAAAATTATAGAAATTGAGGAATAACAAAAGGCACAGACTGTAACTTAATGCCATTCATAAATATAATTACTGTTATCTACTCATGTATTCGAGGCAGGACAAGTATTATGGAAATACATGACAAGTATTATTGATTTTTGTTTTACTGGTGAGTGTGAATGGTACATGAATGATTAAGTGACCGCTTCACTTTGCTTACATGCTGTGGTGTGTATGTGACTTTTGTGTCCTATTATCACCATTCATATCATTGCAACTAATGATTAAATAGAGCAGAAAATTGTTTATAACAGCACACAATTCCTTATAGATCTAGTCACTTAATTTTGCTGAGTTACCACTGGATCACAGTTCTGATGGGAGGAATTATGATAGAGAGACAGTATCAAAATGTTCAAGCAAATTGAGTCACATACTCTGTGTAATTTTTCTAAAGCCTTACCTCATATGAGCTGTCATTGTTTAAAAGAGAGTGACATCACTGCCTTAAAGCTAATAGTTATGTTTCTTTACACACATTGAAATACCTGTCATGTAAGGTTTTTAATAGATTATTTTTCTGTACTGGTCAGACTCTGTTATTTACTGTGTGCGTGTGTGTGTGTGTGTGTGTTTGTGTGTGATGGGAGGTAATGAGAACAAATCCATATGGTTATACTGCTCATACACGGCCGAGGGATCTGTGAACATCTCTTAGATCTAGCCCACATTTCCACTTGAGAGCCAAACCCTAGAGAATATGTAAATAACTACTCTACTACAAAACCTACTTTCAAATAAACATAACTGTTGCTCATTGCAGTCTTTTTTAATGTCCAGAGTATTAATTCATGCTATAATGGTCTCCAAAGATGACTTTTAAGAGGAAGTATACAACTATTGTGTATTTTTCTCCCCTCATATTCCCACATACGGTATAGCAGCTGCTTTGGTGAAGCATCCCTGTGTTTTCACATGCATCAGACGTGCGTTTTTGTTTTTCATTACTTGCTTACTGTTGGTTATATACGTTTAACATGGGAGTTAGAAAGGCAACACACAAATCTCAGAAAATCCATGACAAAAGCAAAGCAGAGAAGAATGAAGAGTTGAGGAACACTGCAAATTGTTGCTAAATTTCAATTTATAATCACTCTAAAATATTGCACTTCAGGCAGAGGAGAAAAAATTACCATTAAGTGTTAACTTTTTGGTTGCTAGTTATATTATTTTAGTTACATTTAGTTGTTTTGACATTCTGCATCCTGCAGGCTGTTTATAGTTCCTCAGCTGCTAGAAAGTCGGGGCAAGAGCTAAGAAGGTTCTTCAAAACAAGTAACAGGAACTGTAGTTCCTCATGCGAACATGGCAAAAATTGAATAGTTCCTGAACTAGGTTCTGGTTCTTGCAGTGGGAAAGCACCTTACGCCATTGCAACATGTTTCAGGAGACAATGCTTCTGGCCTGGACCTCCCTAGCCTGATAAACACAGAGCTGTTCTACATTCAGCACTGACTGTTGGTGCAAAAGGTGTGTCAGTAAAGATGCTAAAGAAAAGCTAAGCTATATTACAGTAGACACTGTACTTAGTACACTTTACACAGTTTTTATCCTCTTTTCCAGCAAACCTCTCAGTTCAACTTTTTACAAACAGAAAAATGCTCTGATTTCTCAAGCGTGCCCTCTTTCTGTCACCAGTTATTTTACACTTATGCCAGAAACCTCTCATTACCAGGAGCTCCTATGCTTTGTGTTTATGTGTGTGTTGGGGTGGTGGAGGGGGATACATGAGCACTACTGATGACTTATAGCTGGCATTAGGGGATGTCAGCTGTTCTACTCTGCTACAATGGGCTACATTTGTAATGAGGGCACACACTCAGTCAGAGACAGACACATGCAGTACAGAGCTAATGGGCTGCTACACTCTTTAGCTCATCTGTTACTAATGGCCAGAAAACAGCATGATGCACGCACATGCTCGTTTATGTTCTATAGATGATTAACAGCTAATTAAACTGCAATCTGCAGCAGTCACGCTAACTGCATGCGTGCAGAAATAACTGCACTCGCCAAAACAAGCATCGGCACACACTGTTCAAAATAAACGTCAAAAACACTATGCAAAATAACCTGAAATCAGAACTTCGTGTAAGAATAACATGCATTTTTGGTTATTTTTTTAAGAATTGTGACAGCATGCTTCTCCTTAGACTGATATTTCCTGTGCTATAAAAGACACAGGAGAGCAACAACAATATATTAAAGGTACAGTGTGTTTTCAAACAGGTTTCCTAAACCTGCTGTTGTTAAAAAAACTAGTTTCTTTTACAGCTAGTCCCACCACAAATGAAGGTCATTGGTTAAACCAGATGTTGCCCTGTCGGACGAAAACCTTTATGTTTTGAAGAACCTTTGAGTTCAGTTTTAGGCAGTCAACCTACAAACTGCTTACTTATGCTCCTGGTATACAGTACTTATACATTAAACAGGTATACAAGCAATATACCATTTACTTTAAATGCTTCACATTTAACTCCTTCCAGGCAATCATAGAGTAAATTCTACTCGTTCCTAAGCATTGTAAATACATACATTTAGGCATGTGCGTTAGACTTTAAACAGACTCCCGCTGAAATAAAAAAGAAACGTTCCTTCTCTCTTCTCGTTCTCTTCCCTCTGTGATGTCACGAGACACTCAGATCGGCAGTGATTGTTGTTTTTTACCACAGGGTCGAGGAAAAGGTTAAGCACATGATCCCTCCCACCAGATAACAACTCAGATCTGGCCACTGTCATGCTAAAGAACATTCCACAATACATGACTAGTCCTTCATCTCATATTCACCCCGATATTAATGCAGCCGTGACTGAGTCTTTGCCAGTATATTCTCCATAAACCTTCAGAAGATTCCCAGGCATTGTAAACGAGATTGTTCTAGATCAGTCTTGAGGACAGCTTATTTTAAACACTGTTAACATGGTTCATGTTATTGAAAACACTTGCTTATCATGTGTTGACGCTGGTGATGTAAGTGGCAACAGTTAGAAAAGAAAGGTTTGGAGATGTCAGTTTAGCTTATAAAGTTAATGTTTGATTATAAAAAGGTAATAAAAAATGATTATCAGAGCAATTCAGAAAATACATTTTATAAATTTAAATGATTAATTCCAATAAATATGATTAATCAGCATATCATTAGAATCATCTAATTGTATTAAAAATGTGTAATGTTTTGACAACCCTGATGTTTATTATTCTCCTGTATAAGTGTATTCAGTGTAGCATATGCTAAATGTCTGATGTTGCTGAGCACAACTGGTCAGTTACAGGAGACTTTGGGCTTTGCTTTAGTTAAACTGTGTAAACTGCTGAAAGATCATTTTAAGTACAGGTTTCTGAACATGAGCCAATGTTTTTGTAAGTCCTTTTTACTACATTCATACAACAGCTGGTAGGAGCTCTCTGAACACACACACACAGGCTCTGGGCATTTGTTCTTACAGAAGAGACAAATGCAGATGGCAGTTCAGCGTCCACAGAGAGCACACACAGCTAGCTGTTAGAAATGCCCATATGACCTGAAGAGAGAGAGACAGTGACTGGAATTTTGGAAAAGAGTCACAGATCTTGTGTGTGTGTACCAGCATTCATGCAAATGAACGTGTACCTTAATGCTTTTTATCATTATCTAATTAGATAATGAATTTTAATTAATCAGTAAAGCTGGAGTAAATTCTGCACCACACGTATCAGCAAATTATTGCAGCAATTCATTGCAAAATATAACGAATAGCAAAAAATAATTGCTGTTTTCAAACAGGATCTTTGAACACTCCCCACTCATACCATTGGTCAGGCAAACCTATAGCCCCGCCCTAACTTCATGCTATTGATTGAGTCACATGACACTGACAATACAATATATGGCCTTTGATTTTAGTTTTTGATTATTATAATTATTATATTTGTTATTAGAGCTGCACGTTACTGAAGAAAAATGACATGCGGTAACTTGCTAAATAATGCCATTGCAATATAGGTCAGATAATTCTTTACATTTGTAAAATTTATTTAAATGATTTGATAAAATATATTTAAAAACTGAAAATTGTAATCTTCGCTAAATCTTATAGAAATCTCTCAGCTTTTGCATTGACTTAAAACTGACAATGACAAGGATGTACAGTAATAAAATTATTCAGTTATTTCAAACCATTGCGATATTCATATGCGATATGCACATTTGCAATATTTAGATAATTTGTTGTGCAACCCAATATGTTGTGCAAACCTAGTTGTTATATTTGTTTCTGTATATTGATCTAGTACAAGGAAAAGTATTAAACATAAAAAATGACACACTTCAGCTTTAAATGCTCATCCATCTTTATTCTGCACTTCAGTGTTGTGTAATAGAGTCAGGCAGTTACGGCTTCCAAGCCAGAAGAAACACAAGTCCGGTGTGTAGCAATAAAGAAAAGTATTTCTATTAGGTAACTGTTTGGACTTCGCTGTGGCATTTCTGGAACGAACAGTCGATTCTTTTACCGGACGGGGTTTTTGATGCTGTTGGACTACACTGAAGACTTGGCTCTTACAGCTGTGACCGATACCAGAATCGTCATTAAACCAAGCTCACTCTTCACTGAGAGACAAGTGTCAGTTTAAGTTGAGAAAAAACACGCTCAAGACCTGACACACACCCGTGAACACAGAGTCCTGAGGTTTGTCAGATTTATATGTTGACAGCTTTTTGCACTTACTTAAGTGCGCTGGGATTCTGAGCGAGCCCATTATGTGTTCTTGCCTTATGTGGGAACATAATATTCTAATGTGTGCAATCACATGATCATGTTTGAGTGGAACCCAATACTGGTTACTGACTTCTATTATGGTTACTTCACAAGGACTGCGCACATGTAGCAGTTGACATTATCTTAACTGCGAGGATGAGTCTGTGTCATGTCTTGTAGCGAACAACTTCTCAGTTTCCCACAGCCTGTCTGCGGCTGCATGTCTCCATGAGAAGACCACAGACGTCTGCGATGTCAGAGGTCATCAATGTTTGCATTCTCCTCTCATCTCCTCATGCATTCTTTTTGTTCAAACACACACACAGCTACAGCCTCGTCCCGATGCCTCTCAGCTCAAACTGTAGCTTTCATCGCTACTGCTAATGTGGCTACTGTACCTCTACTGTTGGTATAGACCAGTGCTTTCTCGAACCTTTTCTCAGTTGGGTTGCTTTAAGTGCCAAAAGCAGGTCTCAGTGGGAGCAAGTAATGTTAGCCTACGTATGATGTCATCAACACAAACTGCCGTGTCGAATATTATTATGAACTATTGGTGAAAACCAGGCCCAGGCAGAATCTGTGGAGTTTTTCTGCGCTGATTTTGTGGGATGGATTTAAACATGATAAAATGTGTTCAGAAATGTTTTTTGTTATGCTTGTTGAAAGTCTCTTCACATCCTGATAACAGTCATCAAGTGGTCTAAATCTATTTATATAAATATATATCTTCTGTGTAAGGCACAGGACCATAAAATGTTCGTCCAATCATTACATTCGGTCCGACGCATACAATGATAGGATTTCCAACTTGTTAAACAATGTACACATATGTGTTAAAGGACATTCCTCACATTAATTTGGCTGTATGATAGTCAGTATAGATTGTGTTAAAGTATGTGATGGCAGGTTAGAGTGACATCACAGAGTGTGACATCACAGAGAAGTTGCTTTCGCAAATATACTCAAATACAAATATGGAGAGAATTTTTACGCTTTATTTTAAATTGCATCCTGGGATTGAATGTGTGACCAAAGCATTCTGCTCTGTGTTGGTCTTTCCCAGCTTGTTTAAACTTCCGTTAATTGGACTCAAGTAAGTGGTGAAAGCCAAAAGTTTCAGCCATGTTCTCCTTTTTTCCACAGGTAAAATAAATAACTCTCTAATAACATGTCCAGCTAATTTAAGTTGATTGAAATCTAAAAAAATGAAAGTTCATTATTTATTTTTCCATCTGACTTGACTGTTGCTGCAAATCTTTCAAACTTTTGTGTGACACACTCACACACGCTTCATCCAGTAGTGGAAAATGAGTTAATCTAATCATCTTAAATGTTTTTACTGACTAGTACATGCTAATTTTGGATGGTGTTTAATCTTTTTTACTATAATTGGAAGAAAAATTAAATGTTTTTTTTGGAAGGTGCATGTTGCAGGCTGGGCGGCCATGCGTGGCTGGTCACATGCGGTCAGTGGGCTGCAGGTTGAGTACTGCTGGCATAGATTATATATTTACCACCACACTGTCTGGAAAACCCCGAGCACACGAACAAGAACAGTGAGTTCTGCATGTGATACATTAGTTTGGACTTCTGGGCTATGGCGTGGCCTAGTGTTTAGTGTGTAGTTCCTCTGAGGTTAAAATGGATTCTCTGTCTACACATATATGTGTGTAGGCTGATTTCCCAGAAATGGCACTTTCAACATTTCTCAGTTTGTTTGAGTGAAACGACATACAGTAGCAACATTGGCTCAACCCGTAGCTTGATTTGGGGCCAGAACTGCCTGTTTGTGGCAGATGGGGAAATGTTTTGGTAACCTGTGTGGATAACAACCACTTTTTATGGGATACTTTTATTAAGAACTGATTGTTCTTTCTAACTCTGCAAATGCTGATTTTTAAATATCATCGTGTGAGCCCACACCACATGAACACAGATTTTACTCCCTCTTGTATGAGTGTTGTCATAAGCTGTTTTGTGATGTCCCCTTTGTGTTGTCATAAAATAAGAAGTTGGGTGGAGCCTGAGAAAAACAGTGATCCGGTGCAGCTGATACACACAATGACTTTATGGGACTCCAGAAAGTTTTGGTCTCTTCCTGTGTGAAAGACCAGCCTGGTGATGTGTGGGCACATGCCTGCTTGATGTGGGCCGGGAAGAAATGCCTTGGATCTTAGCCTTGGATCTCCCCTTCACAGACATTCACTCAAGCATGCGCTGTGAATAAATGGAGAAATTAATTTTCGGCATGGGTGCAACTCATTGGCCTCTCTCTCTTGTGCACGCACAATCACTCTCTCACCCGGTCTGCATTTCAAACCAACCTCTGACAAGGACAACAAGTTTAGGGACATCCATCATGGAAATCAGTGACCCCAGATATCAACATTCACACCAACGGCAGAACATCTTAATTTACTGCTCCTTCATATGACTCCTGCTAAACTTCTGGGGATTCTCAGGGTCACCTTACATGTACTCCTGCAGTAATAGACAGATAATGATATACTCATGAATGATATTGAGCTGGGCTTTTCAGAGGGCACGATGCATTCTGCTAGAAACAGGAAAGGTCATTACACTGTAGGGCTACTTGAGGCTCTACTCTTGTTTTTATATATATATCTTGGTATTTGTTTTAAAGACAATAGCTCAACTTTTCAAGTAGGAATGGGTCACAATGAGTCATTTTTTAGCCTTTAATATTTTCTTTATTTAACATGCTTTATTATGCTGATAGCTCGCTGTACTGTAGCTGTTTTACAGTTGTGCATTAAAACCTTTGCAGAAAGTTGTTGTGTCTTTAAACATGCATGCAAATGGACATTTTTTACTTTTGCCTGGCGTGTTGTGCTGTTTTTTTATGACGCAGTATCAAGTTAAAAATAGCCCAACTTTTTAGGGCATCTGGAGAGCCTTGTATTAAATCCAAATTCAAGTTCTCACAATATAGGATACACCCCCACACACACTCCCAAGTTGTTTTCTGTCTCTAACATCTGAATTAAGGTGGCAAAGCCGATGAAATGATTGTAAAAAATGAATATCTGCTTTACCTGCTTAAAGAGTTCCTTTGCATACAGATTGTTCAGCTGAACAGAATTTAGATTACAAACTGCTATATGCACACAATTTCTCCTACACAATCTGTCCTACACACTTCTTCTAAGTATAAGGATACATCATTACCTAATCAGTCGCTCTCTATAGACTTAAAGAGCTCAGAGTAGAAGTTAATTAGCACAGCCATCTATTCTAATCATTCTTTGTGTGGTGCAGACATACACACACACACACACACACATGTTCGTCTCACACACTGAGTGAATCACAGTCATTTGAGAGGCCCTGGCACTCTTGAACAGCTATCCAAATAATTCTTTCTACTGCACATCAGCTAGATGCATTCTGGGATGGAATTACCCCTAATCACAAGCTGATCTTCGACTGCTGAAAGTTTGCAAGGATTTGCTTGTGTAATCTCCTAATTTCACGTATATGTAGATATATAGAATAATAAGTTTTTCAGAATTTGCAGAGTTGTATTTATTTATGCTGCCATCTGGAGGAAATAAGTGCAGAGATAATGTACAGTCAAACGGTAATTGTCTCAAAATAACCCAGACAGATGTTGTAAACCATTTACACAGACATTTTTAACAGCGGAATCCTGTGATTGGCCAATCAGAATCACGTATTCCAGAGATCCGTTTATTAAGGCCTTACAATTTTTTGAGCCAAATACAGTCATTTATTCCCCAGACATAAAAACAAGAGTGTGTTCTCTGCATTCTTATGCTGTGTGTAGTGTATTCACCATTGCTCAGCTGCACAGTTGAAGCCTCTGCAGACTGGTTTTAAAATAGCTGATGTATGTATTCCACAGATGCATGTACTTTATTTGTGTCTTCTGCCACAGTCTGGGTATAGACTCATCTCACATAGCCCACATCCGCTGTGACTGCCACCATAATCTTGTTTAATCAATACTGCCCAGTCCAGCTGCCAATCAAATATTCCCTCCTGCCCATATGTTCACCATCTCACTCTGTAGCTCTTGACAGCCGTGTATTCAAATGCAAAACAACCAGATTGATTTGTTATGTGGCATTTTAACACGGCCACAGACAGGTTACCCCTAAGTCCTTAAAATGCTTTTAAAGGGCTGCTAAAGATGGGGAAATGGCCAATGAAAGCCATAAAGAGCTCAGAAAAATCTCATCTCGTAAAAACACATGTTTGAAAGCATCATTAGTGTCGTACAGTTCTGCGGGTACCGCAGGTATTCTCCATGCATGGAAATCTAGCAGTAATCATAAAAGAAAGGAAAAAAATTAAGCATCTCTTAGCCTTCAAAGCTGTTTTTTGTCCCAGTGAGCTCGTCAGTTAGCGTATAAAACTGAACATTGAAGTTGTAGGTTTTGGAAATGACATTCCTGTAATTTTTAGACACTCCCCCGCTTTGAGATTCCTCCAGAGAGAGAGAGACAGAACAAACCCAGACGACTCTCTCCATGTCACTGAACGTCTGGCAGCTAATGCTGAACGGTACCATTACGCAAGACTGCTTAGCTCGTCTGCAATTTGTCAGTTTCGCCAAAAACGAGGCGCTATGTCGGGTTCAGAAACGAAAATCTGCCATCTGAGATGTCATTTAAATTATTTCCATTTGCTCCATAAATAACTGCTTGTTTATTTTCTGCCCTGCTCGAATACTGAGGTCATTGTTGTGTTGCTTTGTATGTTCCGTTCTTTGTTGCTTTTGTAACATGCATTGTAACTTTAAACAGTAGTGCTAAAATAATGCACCACGATCGCCAGCACTTTTGCACACACAAACACACACACATTTCCATAATGCTGATGATTCCCAGTGGATTTTACGGGACATACTGCCTGTGCTAATTGGCACATCAATAATGCTCTCCAGTTATGAGCGTGTCTTAATGAGCTGCATCTTACATACTCTTGGGCCTCTTTTGTACATATACATGAATTAAAGGAATAGTTCACCCAGAAATAAAAATTCTGTCATTATTTGCTCATGTCGTTCCAAACCCATATGCTGTTTTTTTGCTTTTTCACACAAAAGTAGAATATTGCCAGACAATTGCAGTTCATAGTCACCATGTCTTTTAAGCTCTAAAAAGGATAATAAAATTACTCTATACTCATGTCTAGCCTGTGCCATTCTGTGTGTGAAGTTGCCTTGAAGGTTATTGTTCATTGAAGCTTGACAACCTCTGGTCACTATGAAATGTTGTTGTATGGTAAGAGCTACAAAATTATTCTTCAAAAAATTCTGCTTTGTGTTCCTTAAAAAAACAACATATGTGTGGATATATATATTGGAATGACAGAATTTACATTTTTTGGCTGAGCTATGTCTTTACGTCCCTACACCAACCACCACAACACCTCACGTTCAATTATATTTTCAGTGGAAGTCTCCTGTCATATCAGGCATCTTAAACTGACATTTTACTGCAAAAAACACTTGCATTTGTTTTTAAATATGCGCACGTGCTCTCTAGGTTAACGTATGTGGTGCAGTAATTTTTAAAAAGGAATCCAATGTTGTACACATCTCTCCCTCCTCTTTTGATGAAAGAGCATGAGTTCAGAGTGACACGCCTGCCTCAGGAGACCCAACCAAACGCTCTCTGCATCCCTGATGAGGTCAGGCCTCCCTGAGCAGGGTTTCCATCTCATTCCTGATTTCAGAGCACCTTGATTAACATAAAGGCAGTCCTCTGGAGAGTTGGTGTCCAATAACACTGCCCCCCTCTTTGTTTCCCCTTGCTGATTGACACAAGATGGCGGCCCATATTAAATGCCCATCAGCCCTGCATTAGGTTTGGAAACAGACAAGTCGTGGAACAATGAGGGTCAGCCCGTCCACATAATAAACTAAAAATCCCCCCAAACAGGTTTTTTAATGGAATTGTTGTAGATAAATAGATTAACTGGAATAAATCTCCATGTCTCAGAAAAGTGTATGTTATAGATGCTGTGAACTGCTAATAAAACAGTTAACACCATACAAGGAGAAAAATCTACATTTGTTTGTCAAATATGCACTGCGCTTAACATTTGCAGTATCACTTTGGTGCGTTTTGTTTAAATTTATCTATCATGATTTAAAATCCATAATTCCTTGGTTGTGTGTGAATCTCAACAGTACGTACACTGTTGCTCTTTCTACCCTATTACAGATTCCCTAAATTACACTTATATGAGCTTTACTAAGTTCAAAGTGTATCTCATTAATTTCTAACCAGTCAGAACCTCAGAGCCCTTAAGGTTTCATCTCAACTTTTGCAAGCATGAATTACTCTGTGATATCACACGTGAAAATCATGAAAATTTTACAAGATGCAATCCAGTTCGCTGTCAAGCCTGTTGTCACATTTCACAGCATCTCTCATTGCCCTTCTGATTTAAAGTTCTAATTAAGAAAGCTTGGAGTGCAAATTAAGTGGAATTAGCTGTCAGCGAATTCACATTTAAATGAGTGATGCTAAGCCCCTTCCGGTAAGCGTTTAAATGATATAAATTGCTGTTTAAGTGCAGGGCCTAATGTTTGCCTTAAAATTAATGTGACACAAGGCAGCAATGACAATCAAGGCTCTTCTCATACTCATTTGGGCTCGTTTAGAGGCCTTTGTGCCCACACAGCTTTGAGCAAATTAACACAATTGCTGTTTTTTATGAGCAGTCATAAACGGAGGCCCTCCTTTGGTGGCTAATGAAGAGAGAAACAGCTTGTGTTCCAATGTTATGACAGTCGGAGAACAATCATGGCTCGGGAAAAAACAACGCTCTTCGACTCCCCACGGCACATAGAGATGAGACTAAACAAAAGAGCAAAGATATCTGGTCGTGCTCGTGTAAGATGATCCGCTTTGCTCCAGCGGTTCTGTCCTGGAAGCATATGCTTGTAATTTGTGTGTATTATGTCATTTGTGACTGTTGAAAGCACATTTTGACAGATCCTGTTACTCGTGCTACTTAGTTACGTTCTCCGAGGAGCTCTCAGTGAATTTACGGACATGTGAAAATTTAAAAAATAACAAATCTATCACGATCTGTCTCTTGTTGTGCCATATTTACTGATAAGCTTACTTGACGACAGCATCTCCAAATGTCTGATTTTCAGCAGGTTCTCTTGGTTCTTCATGTCCATAGCCCTCAATGACATTGGGTGTATCTGCTGTCTCTTCTCATAGGCGTTGGAGAGCGAGTTTGTGTCCTGTCAGCTACATCAGTGGATTGATCTGATATTCGGATACAAGCAGCAGGGACCTGAGGCCATCAGAGCTCTTAATGTCTTCTATTATCTGACCTATGAAGGAGCAGTCAACCTCAGCTCCATATCTGATTCAATGCTGAGAGAGGTAAGTGTGTCTGCTTCCCCCATACACACGTTCTGTTCCAAAACCTAGTGATCTACTGCCTACTGAGGCAGCACCTTAACACTTATGGAAACTCTTAATGACTTGTTAGGATTGTGCTCAGATGCTCCACCTGGTTGACTTTAGCAATAATTTCATGCTATTAACATGTTTCATGGCTAATGCCACAAATCTCTAATTAGCATTAAAACACACAGCACACACAAATATTAGTTAAAATTGCAAAGGACTATTTTATCAATATATCAATATTTTCAGTATTGAATAAATTAAATGCATATTAACAACATCTCATCTTGTACACAGCCGCTGAGCTAGCCGCAGTGCATTCTGGGATCACCTTCTTCATAAAAGATGTAGTACATGGGATGCTGCCTTAGAATTCAGCAATAACAAGATATCTTAGAAGTCAGCATAATTGAGACATGTACCTTTTGGGACAGCTTTTATATAGTGCACATTCAATACCTTAAAACGCTATCTACAGAGGCAGCTCGCTAGGTTTTGAACAGAGCATCATTCCCTCACAAATGCTCTCACATCTCACTTTTTACCTGAGGTCCAACATAGCGTATTGTACATTTGTTTGAGCTTCAAAAGACACTTGCAAAACATTTGCTTAGCTGTTACTGTGAGCCCTGAAGACATCCCACAGGCTCAATGGGAATCTCTTTTTCTCTCTGCTTTCTTTTACTTCCTCTTGCGCTCTCTCTCTCTCTCTCTCTCTCTCTCTCTCACTCACTCTCCCACATTCATTTATTATTCATCTGTTTTTCTGTGTGAGCTGGCATACAGAAAACAGCCTAGTTCAGACAAAGAGAAACACAGCTAGCTCACTAACTGCCCCACTGGCAGCTACAGATGTGCTTCAAACACACCTTAGGATGGGGTCTTTTCCCCAGGTCTGATCTGAGACCTGTTTAGAATGATCATTAAATAGACAACACAAATTATTACATTTGTGTAACAGTGTCCTGGCTGGTTGTCAGTGTAATGTGATTTGCAATTTACAACCTTTGCTTATAAGTGAATCTTTTAGAAGGGCTCTTGTGTTATATAGAGCATGAGCTATTACCTCACACATATTAACCATATGTCTAGTTAAAGGTAAACAGTAGGAGCAGAATAAATAAAGACATTTAAATTTAGTATTGTTAAGAACTAGTTTTCTGTTGTTTAATAAGTACAAATTTTGTAAAGCTTCTTCCGATCATTTCTAAAAGAATCGTCATTAAATTCCTTCAAATTTGCATCCCTAACAGACGCATTATACGTTGTTTACTGTAGAGGGTGGTACACATGGCATGCAGTGCACTAAGAGGATTTACCATTTAAAACTATCTGCTTTACATCATCCCAGACGAGCAGGATGTTGGTCTATAATCCATCATCCATTTGTTTGGTGTGCTTGAGGACGTTGTTTTTAATTGGTCCTGGAACATCACAGGCCTGGATGTGAGCCGAACAGGACGTTAGGTATAGAGTACTTGATGTATAGACTTTAACTGAGCATATTTAATTGGATGCAATTGGAAACATGATTGCTAGAGAGGGAAATACAGTCTGTTCATTGTTGGGCGTCAGTTGTTCAGCCAACAAATCATTAAAAATACATCTTGCATAAATTTTCAGTGGACGGTTTTGCCAGATGAAAGACTGACGGCAAGCCAAACAACAGTACACTCAGTTAGGGTTGCAATTTGATCTTTCTGGTTCTGATTCTGTTTTAACAAGTCAGGTTAATCACTGATCTTTTTAACTGATCTGTTTAATCTTTTAACTAATCTTTTTAATTTGAACACCCTTTATTACGATACGAACAACATGTCAGAAATGACACTGGTTAAAATGTGATTTGTGACTCAGAATGAATCATTTCACATAAGTCATAGCAGAATATATTAAATGTCAAATATGTTTAAGAGCTACAGTATTGTGCATAAGTACAGTATTGTGCATAAGGTCACCACCAGCTTTTTAATGTCCATCCGTATTGTTCTTCTGTCTCCTCTTTATTAGGATACACTGAGAACATCCAGGAAATATGTTCACACAATTAAATAAAAGACAGTTTTTAGGGTAAAATCTTTTTAGGGCTTGTCAGGCAATAGTCAGTGTTTTGTGTAATCTTACATTTTTAGAGAGACTGTTCTGAAGTCATTAGATTGGGATTAGAAATTAGGGTTCCAAGTTTAAAAGAGACCAGTTCCTGCTATTCCTCAAGTGTAAGTGGACGTTACACTAAATATTTGCCA
>JAZGTK010008438.1:0-18281 GCA_036877625.1 Ambastaia sidthimunki
AACAGAGAGAACAGTTATTGATGTAATTAATGCAGTGTATATGTGTATATGAGGGTGTAGTGGAATCACTGAGTCGCAGAGTTCAGTAAGGAGACAGCTCTTGTAAGTGGGTGTATGTGTATTCTTGTGTGTTTCCTCATACAAAGGTTTACACACATTGTGTTTTTTTACAATTTTGCCAAAATTGTAATATAAACTAATTTCCTAATTTTAACAGATTTCGTGTAAGAAATAGACAAGATTTTTTAATCTTTATTCTGCAAAGCACTTTTCCAAAGGCATAAAGTATATAATATAATTTTATATTAGTCTATATATGTTATATTATATTACATTTACATACTTCGCATTAACACATTAGTATTACTCGAAAAAAACAGCTTTAAAATAAGCTTTAAATGTACAAAAATGTCTGGGGTTATTTTTTTTACCCTGAGAAGGGAACAACACACTGCATCGCCATGATACTTTGGGAACGCCTCTTGTGATTGCGTCTGAAATGTGTGTAAAACTTCAGGACCAGGAAGAATAAGAGCACATCCTGACATGACCAACATTAGCTTCAACCAAAGCAAGCTGATCACTGGGATGCAGAAAGTATGGTTGTGAGATTTAGCTTGGTTTTTGGTTTTCGGATGAGCGCTCTGCTCCTCGGCTGGCCAGTCGATCTTTAGCTGAGCTACAGCACAATTACAACTTCCACAAGCTCTTCGTATGCAGGGGATGAGGGTGGAGAATACTCCGTCTCACCTGCATTGATGCTCAGCACATCCACCTCCTTAGAGCTGGATGACTGCAGCAACGAGCTTTCACTCTGAGCGAAAAAAGCCACCGTGCAAGTTTACGATTCCAGAGAGAGATCACTGGACGTTGCGGGTGAGGGCAGAGAGAGGCTGAACTTGTTTCTATGATATCCATATGCGAATCCTATGATCACAACTGATGCCCTGCCAGAGAAAAACTGATTTTACACACACGCTTCAGGCGGCCACATAGTCATTCCCAAAGCATCACTATAGCAACGCAGTGCCAGCTCTCTCATAAGGGAATGCTATGGGAATGATAAGTCACTACCTTTACCATAGATTTAGTGCAAAATTCTCAAATGTATTGAGAATGCTCTCAATGGGACAAGACAAAATACCCTAATGTTTATATATACACTTAAGACAAGTGTATGTTTCTTACATGAAACATCTAAACACATCTTAAAAGCTGCAATTAAATGCAAGTATACTGCATAGATACATTTATGTTGGTTTAAGGATGTTTTTACTGGAAAACAGAATAATTATTAGAAATAGATCAGTCTTCATGTTGCGCTCTTAATATTGAGCCTTTAAAAAAATAGCTTTTTATTTGACGAAAATGAACCTGTCAAATGATAAATTATGTTAGTTTTAAAAATATGACTTATACAAAAGCTCATATCCCCCAAATAATTAAGAAGCCAAAGTGGTTGGAAAATGGATGTTCATGTTAACACCACAGAGATACAAATATTGTTGCTTCTTACACCTTTTCTTAGTTGTGTTTTTCCCTTGTTTATTTTCACATAAAGAACCATACTCTGAACAACCCTTCACTTCTGTCTACTCTCTCATGCCTTTTCTTGCAATCCACTGTCCTCTGCAGTCCATTTGTAGTGTTTAAATACTTTGTGGGTTTTTTTGTGTGAAGTAAAATATCCTTTATGGAGGACAAAAAATAACTTAAGTATAAAAAATAATAATATAAATACATGCATAAATGCATATACAAGCAAATAAATAAATATGCTTTGTCAAAGTATCAACCTTTATTTGTACTACTTTTGTACCATTTGTGCAATACTACTTTTATTTCTACATGTATTCCTGTTTTTCTAAATTTATTAATGCATTTATTTATTTCTGTGTCAGTATGTTAATAAGGTGTGTGGTAACATCTCTAACATCTCTCAAGCGCAGGATTGGTTAAACAAGTTCTTTGTGCCACTACTACTACTGTGAAAACTGCTAGTCCTGTTAAAGATAATGGGCCTTCTAAGCCTTCAGTTTTACATTCCATTACAGACCCGCTGGCATGAGTTTTTAACTGCGTGAGATGGTAACAGCATGCTAATGTGCTGATAACCCTATATAAACACCAGAATATGTGTTAAAAACAAATGGGAAAAGTGTCGTTAATCTGTGCTAATGGTAGGTAGCAGCAAGTGCACTACTGAAGGTGAAAACTAGCTGATACAATAGAGAACTGTGTTGCACTCACGTTTACAGTATATGTTTCCATTACGCTACCTTAGAATTATACATTTCCATCTGACATTTTTGTCAAAATTTAGTTATTGACATATTACTCTAATATAACTTATTGACACTATTAAAGGTGTTTTATTTTTAAAAAAAAATGCTTTTTGGGTGTTTCATTTGAAAAACAAAAAATTCTATCTGCGAAATTGAACTCAAACTCGGTCTTATAAGGTTCTATCTGCGGGGGCCCAATCATATTTTGGAATGTACACAGGAGGACCAATCAGGTCTTACCTCTTTATGTTGTTACTGATAAGCCTGTTCCAGTACCACTGGTTTAATACTGTGTTATGAGACTTAGTAAATGTAAAGATGTCATTAAAAGCAACAAGGAAAGTGCTATAGATTTTACTTTCCTTGCCTAAATATCCTAAATATCTTTGTGTTTGACAGCTTATTTCACTAGTTCATGCTAGCGTATGCTAGTTAGTGATTGCTAATGCTAACTAGCGCTGGCTAATACGAATATTATAATATCTATTTAAGAATTTGAAGGCAGTCATAGGTTTATGTTTTTGTTGCAGTTGTTGTTTTCATCTTTCAGACAATTTCTTGAGTAGCATGATCCATATAATCAAACAAAATAATCATTTACAGCATTCAAGCCTTCTGTCTTGTTACTTGCCTGGAGCATGTTACTCAAAAAATTGCTTCTTCACTGGACGCAACACTGTACAATTAAAAGCTTAGATATAACATTTTGATAGATGAAAACACATTTGTAAGACATACATTTAACATATTCAAGATAGGCTACATGAGTAAATTGTAAATATTTCTTAAATCATTGTTATCTTTTTGGTTTTGTTACATTCAGAGTTACAAGGTTATATCTGCAATTGACCTGTTCCAAAATTCCTAATTTCTAAATTAGGTAGAATTTTTACATTTTTTTAATATTTCCTAGGTGTCTGTAACTCAGTGCTTCTAAAAGTCCGGTCTGGATCCGGACCCGGAGGGAAATTAATCCGGACCCGCCTGCATTTCGTGTTTGAAAAGCGCTAATTGTGTGTATGGGATTAAAAGCGTGGATTTCCTACTTTGATAAATACATGTTAAACTTGTAAATCATTTTTTTCGTTTTTGTGGGAAGCGAAGACGAGATATTAAAAGTTTTCCTGCGTGACATTGTTGTCATGGCATCCAGTGAATGTATGACGTCATCATTGGGCGGGGTAATCGGGCGACACTTCACCTTGACCGCAGTGAGCTTTTGGTGTGAGGATGTCTGTTAGCAGGAAAAGAAAAGTTGATGAAGAAAATAGAGTTTTCAAAGATGATTGGACAGAGAGGTACGCGTTCATTTTGCCCAAATCCAGCACGAAGCCGTTCTGTTTGATTTGTAATGAGACAGTTGGAGTTGTGAAGAGTGTAAATGTCAAACGGCACTATGAAACAAAGCACAGACATTTTGAACGGCATCCACAACATACAGAGGTGAGGACAGCTAAACTACGACAGCTAAAGTCTTTGTATGAATCAACAAACAAGTTGCTCATGAGAGCTCTGACACAGCAAGAAAAAGCAACAGAAGCATCTTATGGGTGGCCTGGGTACTAGGCAAAAACAAAAAGCTATTCTCTAATGCAGAGATAGTTAAAGAGTGTTTAGTGAAGGTAGCAAAGTCTTTGTTTGATGGAAAGGAGAGACAGGAGATGTCAGAGAAATTAAAGAAAATTCCACTATCCAATGACACTTCAACCAGGAGAACAAAAGTACTTGCCCATGACTTACTTAAGCAGTTAACCGATGATATCAAAGATGCACCCTGCCTTTCACTTGCAGTGGATGAGTCAACAGATGGCACAGACCAAGCCCAGCTATGTGTGTTTGTGAGATACTTCAGCAAGGCAAAGGGGACATTCTGTGAAGAGTTACTGGGCCTTACTCCACTGTGTCACACTAGAGGAGAGGACATCTATGAAGCTATCATGCAGATGCTTAATGAAAGGGGAATTGATGTCAAGAATGTTGTGTCCATCGCTACTGATGGTGCTCCAGCCATGATAGGGAAGGGGAAGGGAGCTGTTCAACGGCTGAAAGAGGAGCACTCAGATCTGCTGACATACCACTATATAATACACCAGTCCGTGCTGTGTGCTAGCTTTGGAAAAGAATATTCAGATATCATGGAAACTATTATGAAGCTTGTAAACTACCTGAGAGCATCTTCTGCCCTTCAGCACCGTCTTCTGCGGGCATTCCTGAGGTGAGAATTAATTTTTCTTTTTACTTCTACTGTGTTTTTTGTTTGGGTGGGTCAATTATGAAGTGGTGACCACACACACATACACACAAAATATTGCTTTTTTTATTGCAATTTGCAAAGCATTTAAATATTTAACAATTTGAATCAATGGCATCAACCCCTATTTCACTTTTTTTATATGTACAGTATTATAATCATTTTCAGTGTAGCAGAAATGTAAAATATGCATTTGGAAGTATTAACAGTAGTCATCAAAATCTACTTGTAACAGACTTAAACCATTTACATTTATAGCGTTTGTGTTCACTTTATGAATATTTGTGAAACACAAAAGACTGTATTCATTTTTCTCTTTTTTCTAACTCTTACAAGGTAAATGTATGCTGCTTATGATGACTTACTCCTCCATAACAATGTGAGGTGGCTGAGTAAGGGAAGAGTCTTGGAGAGGTTTTGGGTCATCAGGAAAGATTTGGAGATGTTTTTGTCTCAGCAGAAGTATGTCAAAGCCAGGCATTACTTGGATTTTCTGAGGAATGATGACAGCATGGAGCTTGTGGCCTTTTTAGTGGACATAACATCTCATCTAAATGAATAGAATCTGAGGCTCCTGGGCCAAGGTAACACTGTGTGTGATCTGATGGCAGCAGTACGCTTCTTTGAAAGGCGGCTGGAGATCTTTAAAAGTGATATCACAGGGCCACATGTCCACTTTCCAACTCTTCTCCAGCAGACTAATGGCAATCATCATCATCATCACCATCTTTCCTTTTTGGAGAAACTAGCTGAAAATTTCAGGGAGCACTGAAATTCCATCTCCATTCCTGGTCAAGAATGTTGAGGAGTTTTCAAAAGAAACCCAGAGCATCTTCCCATGGGCAAGCATGGCATCTCTGCAGACTGAGCTAATTGACTTGCAGGAAAATGTGGCTTTGCGGGAAGTGGACTGTGACACTGTTACCTTTTGGACTAAAATGGTCACAGCTGAAAATTTCCCCAACCTACAGAAAGTATCCATCTGTGTTCTTACCATGTTTGGATCGACCTATCGGTGCGAGTCTGCATTTTCAGCCATGAATGTTGTGAAGAACTCATACCGCAGCAGCTTGACTAATGAACATTTAGGCCAGTGTCTCCGTCTAGCAACCACATCTTTTGTGCCACGGTTTAGGCAGCTGATGGAAGACAGACAGTGCCATTTCTCACATTAGACTGCTCTGTATTTTGCACCAAGCTACGTTTGGCTGCTCTGCCATGTTACTTTTGGCATACCTCTTGTTGTTGTGTTCATAAAAAATGCTGACACTTAAATTGTTTTGCTACTTTTGCAGTTGTTATTAATTTATTTTGAATGCAAAAGGCACTTTATTTTTTCTAAAACTCACTATTGATTTGTAATGCATGTTATGAATGTTTAGTAAAAACAAGTTTTATAATAACCAATATTTCCGGGCCTTTGACATTCATGAAACTTTAGATTTGGACCTTTGAATGTAGACTTTGAGTACCCCTGCTTTAAAATAATTTGTTCCACTTATCAGTTTTGGTATTTACAATGCAAAAACTTTAAACCTCAATATCTTAAAACTGGTCAAAACATGGATAGAACCTTATAATTTTAAGGTAGCAATTAGTTTTCAAAACATTTATGTGGTCAGTGATTAGTTTTCATTATTATGTGGTCATTTGGGTGTCTGTGAGATGAAAAAACACATAATTTGCTTAAGAAGATCATTTGAGTAGCTGTATGTGTAGGTGAAACTGATTTATCCAAATCATCTCTCTATCAGCAGCAGGTGACGCCATCACTTGCTCTCAAATTACAGGACACAGAAATAGAGAATATGTAGAAATACATAAATAAATGTAGTATTACAAAATAGTAAAGAAGTAGTATAAATAAATGTTAATACCTTGACAAAGCATATTTATTTATGTACTTATCTATACATGTATATGTATTTATTTAATTATACTTAAGTTACTTTTTCTTCCTCCATAATCCTCTCGTTCTCAACCTTATCATCATTCAGAACCGCCTCCTGTCCTCCGGGCCACCAGTCAGCCTTAGAACCTGCAGCGCATTATTTGACAAGGTAAAACTTCACCTTTATACTGTACAGAACTAAAGAAGCAGCATATTTTTTGGCAAGGCTAATTCCTCTACTGTGCAGTTAAGAACTAATTTGGAAGCAGAGTTTTTGGCTGCACATCAACTTCAGCACTATCCCTGAGACAATGTCTGAATTTCTTACCTCAAGCAATATCACAATTAAAATGCTTCTCACTTTAGCAGATGTAGGTACAGTAGGATGCACAACAAAGCTAGTTCAGAACACATTAACATATTTAAAGACCTCATGAAATAATTTCATGCCCAAATAGTAACCCTTTCACTGAAGGAACATGTATTTCCTGCTAATAAGTTTTGCAGCATATTTAATCACACCCACATCAACTGTAATACATGCATGCTAGTGTGTCTGTTATCTTTTGCCATCCATCTCATACCTTTAGAAGCTGTACACCTCTGGGAACTCAATCTCTTCCTCATATTTCAGGTGTAAAGCTGATTGCCAGTTTCTAATTGGCAAAGGCACATGAAAATGCATGTGATAATTAAATTGTGTGAGTGTGACCTTTACACAAGTAAGGCTATGTGTGTATGTGTGTGTGTGTGTATACACATTTACATAAATATTGTGACCCTTTGCAACAACACTAATCGTTGTTGAGACGTTACCATAAACTTGATGGTCTCTCTGACTAAACTACAGAGATCCTGTGTGGAGATGCGACATTTCAGCCATCTTTTCAACCATCATTGCAGCCCTCCACCAATTTGGGGTTTATGGCAGTGGCTAGATAGAAGCCTGTCTTCTGTGCAAAACACATAAAAGCCTGCTTGGAGTTTGCAAGAATAACACCTCAGACTCTCAGACTGTGAGGATTCTCTGGTCTAATGAAACCAAGATTGAACTGTTTGGTCTGAATTTTAAATGTTATGTCTGGAGGAAACCAGACACTGGGCATCACCTGCCCAATAGCAGGTGCGGACGGCTCGATAACAGAACATGTAAAGATCTATCGATAAAGATCTACAGCCATACTAATAAAATAATAGAGGTACAAAAATAAGAAAGAGATAATAAAATGACCCACAAAAAACAAGAACTTCTCAAGAACATCTCAACAGTGCCCAAAGGGGAGGATAGTGGTGGCAGCATTATGGACTGGGAGACTGGTCAGGGTTGAGGGAAAGCTAAAGGGAGCAAAGTACAGAGATATCCTCAATGAAAAGCTGTTCCACAGGACCTCAGAAGGTTCACCTTCCAATATGACAGTGACCCTAAGCACACAGCCAAGACAACATGAACAGCTTGGGGACAAATTTGTGAATGTCATAGAGTGGCCCAGCCAGAGCCCTGGCTTAAACCCTATTGAACATGAACGGTTCACCAACGATCCCCATCCAAACTGACCAAGCTTAAAAGGATTGGTAAAGAAGAATGTCAGAAAGTACTGAAGGGTCTGAATAATATGTAAATGTAATACACTTACAGATATTTCTAAAATTCTGTTTTTACTTTGTTATTATGGGGTACCGAGTGTAGATTAATGAGTAAAAACAATTGTGGTATCAGGCTACAAAATTGAAAAAAGGGGGGTCTGAATCTTTTCTCCATGCACAGTATATAACATTAGACATTTGAATGTCTTGTGTGTTTTAATTAAAGCACATTTTGATGAAACAAGTGCTCTGAAAGTTCAGAAAGTACTTAGTTTCTTGAAAATTTATCGTGCAGCACAAAGTTCATTCATAATTTGATCACCATAGTTGGTAGGTTTTAACAAATAGTACATTGATTCAAAACCTCACTGACTTGTGGGTGTGTGCGCGTGCATGTATGTGAGCGTGTGCGCATGCGTGTGTGTGTGTGCTTGTCAGGTTTTGATATCTTTGTGAGAAATAAATGTGCCACTAAAACCTGAATAAGTATACTAAAACCTGAAATCAGTAGAAACATCAGCTAAATAAGAAGAATAAATAGTGACTTGGAAAAATAGAATTACAATCCAAAAAATGCTGTTCTGTAAATAGGTTTAGGGGTAAGATTAAGGTACAGCAAATGTAAACAGATTCATAAAAAATGTCTAAGTATGAATGTAGTATTTATGATTCAACTATTTATGGACCTAGACTATGAGATTCCAATGACCAGTGATTTGATTACATCACACTTGCGGTTTATATTGGTCTATAAAAAGTAAGGATGTATTCCATTAGCTATGCCTATGCTTTAATGATGTTAGTACTGTTCGTGTAAATGTGTATATGTATAACTCCAAACTCCTTAACAAAGGCGGAACAGATACAAATTCTACCCAGAGATAGTATAGTACATTATCTGGCCACTGGCAGCTGTCAGTAAACATAATAATGATAAATATTTAAAACCCTCTAGAGGTTTTACTGGCTTGCAGCTGCAGAAAATTATATATACATGACAATTTGAGTTATGCATGTATATGTGTATACGTTAATGGAAATGTCTTAGGAAGTAGCACAATGATAAAAAGTGGTTAATGTGCAATGTTGCTGCCTATGACGTGCAGAACAGTGAAGCCTTTGATATTGATGTTGCACAAATGCTCGGCTCTGTTTGCATCCTTTGTGTGTTTGTGTGCGAGTACAGCAGGGTGCTAAGACAGCATCTGAGCCTCCTATTGCACCACCGGTGTCTGAAGAGGAAGACGAGGAAGAAGATGATGAAGAGGAAGAAGATGATGAAGACGATGATGATGAGGTTCCACCTATTATTGCACCTCGACCAGAGCATACCAAATCGGTTAGTACAATTATATTTTGTAGACAACTGATTCATAATTCCCCATCATATTTTCTGTTAGCAAAATCATTTGATGATTTATGTATGACCTATTTTTTTTAATTCTGGCTCACCTTTTTCCTGAAGAAAGTTCAGTACAGAACTTTCAGAACTTTTGCCCAACAGAAGACATAAACAACTGTCCTTTTGATTTGATGTCTTTAATTGCTGTGTAGAAGAATCAATCGAGATGTTAATTTTATTATCTCTTTCTTATTTTTGTACCTCTATCATTTTATTTGCATGGCTGTAGATCTTTACACGTTCTGTTATCGAGCCGGCCGCACCTCTTGCTCCTGTCAAAGAGGTCACGACCCCTCCGGAGTCCCTGGTCCAGCCGGAGAACACATCTAGTATGCTGTATCGCAACACTGATCGGCAAAGGAAGAAATCCAAGATGACTGATGAAGAAATAGTGGAAAAACTAAGTATGTGAACATCATGTTGCTATTAGCTGTAAATACTGTATGATGGGAGATTTTTTAGTAAGTATACACACATATAAAATCTGTATAAATTTATTTTATCAAAACATAATTCAGAAAATAATACAATACAAAAGTGAAGTTCTGATAAAGCTTACATAATCACATAGGACAATTTAAATCCTGTAGAAATGTCAGTAAATACTTAATAAGGTCTTACTTGATTTTTTGAAAATTCTTATTTTATCCACTTAGGTTTTTCTGAATTTGTTTCAAATTATGATTCCAAAATTTTGGTACAAATCGTATACACATTTATTTTTTTTCATTGATGATGTTGATTTTGGTCATATCTGGTCAAATCATCTCGTCTTTTTTTGCATTTGACTGCACACATGTAAGGCAGAACTGCAGCATTAAGCAATGAAACAGAGATTACAGTTTATACAACTGAAAGAGATTACTGTTCATACTCTGCCAGCAACACTTACGACAAACACACAGAAACAGATGCAGATGCTTGTTTATGTCATTCACAAGCATTAAGAATTGTTTGAACTGTAAGCCAAACTCCCAGCATGCCTTACTACTCAGCGGTCACCTGTCCAACAGCTGTTTTTGCTCCTATGTGCATTAGGACTGTCACTTTTTATTCGATATTCGAATATGTGTTCAAATATGACGTAAAATATTCATATTCGAACTATAAATAAACTACTTGGTTTTTAAAGTGCCGTGTGTAGTGCATTTTTTACAGTCTATGATTAGACCGTTTGGTTTGCCATCTCATTTAGTAGCGGGCGCTCTAAACATATTGTAGCATAGGCCCAAATCAAGCAAATAAGCCAATTGCTTACTGTTTCGAAAATGAAAGAAAACGCACAGAAGATGGTAAAGTATCCATTAAAGATAAGGTAGTTTGCCGACTTCGCAAAAAACAGTTTACTTACGCATCCAAGTCCTGTTTTTGTCTCCTTTTGTCACGTTATTAAATCGAAATGTTGACACGTAAATACCTACGCCTATGCATGTGCCTTGCAGTTATGAACGTAAAAGAGCTGCACTTTATCCAGAGTTTTATTGTTGTACTTGTTAGCCAACATGTCAGATTAGCAGACTGTTAATAAATTTGTGATTGAATCTCCGTTACGGTGTTTTTTGAGGAGGGGGCTCATAGATATTCAAATATATTCGAATGCGTTGCTTGATATTCAATATCCGTTCGAATTTGACTTTTCTCAAAAGTGACAGCCCTAATGTGCATATAGTGTTACAGAGCTCTCCATTTTCTTCCAGGAAGCATTGTTAGTGTTGGAGATCCCAAGAAGAAATACACACGTTTTGAGAAAATAGGACAAGGGTAAGTCTATCCATGGTCATCGTCTATGCACACATACCCATACAGATTCACATTTCAAAGGATACAAGGAAATCAAGAATGAAGAAAAGGTAAAAAGAGATACAGATAAGTAACATGAGTAACAGATAAAGAGATTGTGACAAGGTGGAGATAAAAAATTGTCCAGGAACCAAATTAAAATTTAATCCACGTATGGCTACAGGCCAAAGAAAATATAAGGACTTGATATATATAAGGAAAAATATATGAGACTTTTTGGCAGCTCACCTCTTAAATGGACAGTTCACATTTTAAAAAATTCTTCCATTCATGTCATTTTAAACCTGTATGATTATTTTTGTTCTGCGGAACAGAAAAGGTGTTGTTTTAAAGAATGTTCACACAGTTCTTTATCATGGACTGAAATGGATGGGGACAGATGCTCCAAAAAGGACTAACAAACTAAATAAATAAACATCTTCTAAATCTTCTGAAGCCATATTAATAATTTTGTGTAAGGATCAAAGCATAATTTAAGAATGTTAAGCATTTATCAACATTGTGTTAAAAAATTTTTTTGATAATGACTGAAAAAGCTCATCCATCAATTTCTATGCAGAACTTAGAAAAACAGTAATACCTTTACAATGTAAAACATTTCTAAAACATTTTTTCTTTTATTCTTTTGGATACTTCTTATTTGGACAAAACAAGCTATTTGGACAAATTGACAAGCTTTTTGAGGAGAGGTCTGCTATGACTTTTATAAACAATGAGGTGTACAATATTTTTTGGGTGTACAAACAATTCCATGGACCAGGGGCTGAATTTTGTAATGTTGTTACGCTGCATCAGAATTCACAATAGGCAAGTAGTCTTTAATAATTACCATTAAAACTGTCCAGCCATGCCCTAGCAACCATTTAGAGCACCCTAGCAACCAACATGAATTAGACATATCTCAGCACCAGAATATCATAGAGACATTGAAGTTGACTTATTTAATTCAGACACACACCCTTCTATTCGTTTTACCCTATTAACTGTCTAGCTACACCCTAGCGACAATTTACTTTATCCTAGCAACCATGTACTAAAATTAATAAGCCATGGGTTAGCATTAGAATATTGTAGAGACATGTGGGTTGGCTTATTTGCCGCGGGCTGTCAGTGGGCTTTAATATTGCCCTGGCAACCTCCTGGCCACACCCTAACAACCATTTAGAGCACCCTCATAACATTTTGAATAAGTCATATTTTAGTATATCTAGCATGCTAAATCATGCTAACATCATGCAAAGTTATGCTAAAAAATGCTAGCATGTTAAATCATACTAGCATCATGCTAAATCATGTTAGCATCATGCTAAATCATGTTAGCATCATGCTAAAACATTACCATCGCAGACATATTCTGGCCTGAGTTTTGCCACTGCAAACACCAATCACATTTTATTCAGAAAATGTACTTATTTATTTTATTTATTATCCTCTTGATTCTGCATAACATTCTGGCTTGTACATTTATCAATTGTTAACAGTCCTTATATATTGAGAAAAAATGCTCCAGGATCAGGCCAAGAATGGTTTTATATGACTTTAACCTGATTGCCACATGATCCAATTGCACCCTTGTTTTTGTTCTATTATTCATGCACCCTGAAATGTCTGGTGCCCTAAAATAAAGAGAGAGACGAGAGGTGGTGTGTGTTCATTGATTGACAACATAAACATTTTTTATAGGATATATTTAGCATTAAATATCAACTAGTACAGTGGCAATTTTAAATTTACACGAAGGACATTGTGCATTTGTGTCTGTATATGTGTGTGTATGTGCAGGCTTGACTTTCAAGCTATACCAGGACCATGACAATACACTGGTGCATTTGGTCCACAACCCAGCAGGGTGCAATTTTTTTCTGTTATCAGTCAATCAGTTATTTCATGTATGTGTGTATGTCTGATAAAGTGAGGAATTATAAGAGTATGTAGTCTTGTGTAAATTGTACATTCTTCTATAAACATTTGGAGGTCAGACTTTTTATTTATGTATTCGTGCCCAATGACACACACAGTGACAAGTCGTCATTAACAGTAAATGACAATAGCATGCTTTATATATATATATATATATTTATTATTTACCTTTCTTCCATTTTGTTGTAACACTTCTCTACTTCTTTAATATTCATTAATATTCAGTGTATATGAGTACCATAATTTTTTTAATCAATATTAAGATTTTAGGTTAAAATACATGTATGAATGTACAAGGAAAATAATTTATAATTGTTTATTTATTAAGAAAGAATGAGTATTCAGCTTAGACAGGTAACTAGATAGGTACATTTCCTAGATAGGAAAAAATGTTGCTTGCCATGGCAAGTAAGTAACATGTAAACATGTTTTTTTTACAAGATGCTAGCAGGATTTAACATGATGCTAAAATAATTTAGCATGATGCTAGCATGATTTACCATGATAGCTAGCTATACTAAAATATGGCTTTTTCTTGATGTTATGAGGTTGCTATTGTGATGTAAATGCGTGCTAGTGTGTGGTGTTGTATAGCTAATTCATGTTGGTTGCTAGGGTGCTCTAAATGGTTATTAACTGCTAGGTTGCTGGCTAGACAGTTTCCATGGTGATAATTAAAGAGTACTTGGCAGTCTGAGTCAAATGGTAGCACCCAATTTTCTCTATGATATTCTGAAGCATCTCACCTTTCTCAATGGAAGTCAATAGGGTGGTTGCTAGTTTACAGTAACTGGTTGCTAGGGCATGGCTATGAAGTTAATAATGTAAAGTTAAGTAATGTCACCATTTGTTGCTGCTTGCTAAGCCGAGCGATATAAACCCACCCCAAGACAACATTGTGATGTGGCGCTATAACATTACACAATACAGCCCAATGTTATGTTAATTTTTTGCCCACTTTTTCGTACACCCTAAAAACAATGTACGCCCGATCGCTTATAAAAGTCATAGCACACCTCTCCTCAATAAGGCCATCAATTTGACCCCTCATTTATGGGTCTACGACAAACTGTGCGGGACAAGTAACATACCAAAGTTTTGTCCAGAAAAAGAACTATGCAAAAGAGTAATTAAATTATGTAGGAGTCACACTGCAAACTCATGTGTTTCGATTTTTAACGTTTCAGTCGAGCGCTGTCCCCTATTGCTGGCATTTGTTGATGCTGAAAGCTGCCCTGCTGTACCTTCATAATTTAATCAATGAGTCAATGCCATGTAATTGAATAAACTTTTCATGCTTCTGTGATTTGCATTTTCAGGGCATCTGGGACAGTATATACAGCTATTGACATTGCCACAGGGCAAGAGGTAAGCCAGCTTATATATCTTTTTTTATATATCTATATATCTATTTGATTAAAGCACCAACATTTTAAGTTTTGGCGTGTCTGTATTACAGTCACTGGTTTTACACAGTATAATGTATAATCCTCCTTTTTGCCAACCCCTCCACCTTTAATGTTCAGGTGGCCATCAAGCAGATGAACCTGCAGCAGCAGCCAAAGAAAGAACTCATTATTAATGAGATTCTTGTGATGAGGGAAAACAAAAACCCCAACATAGTGAACTACCTGGACAGGTACAGCCTTCAACCTTCTCCCATGTTCATGTCTTTCACCCCTATGAATTGTCGTTTTGGTTTCTCCCATGTTTATCTCCGTATTTGGTTTTTCCTGTTCTTGTAAAGTTTATTCCCTTCACCTGTCTTTGTTTAATTAGTTTCCTATTTACATTGGTTTTAGTCTAGCGTGCTTTGTCCGGTCTCGTTGCAATTACCGTTGTAATATGTGATGTGTAGTAGGGTGTTCCTTTTTCCTTGTCTGATTCCTGGTGCTCCTTGTATTGTTTTGGATATCTCTATTAAAACAGTTATTTGGATTATTACGTGTTTGCTCCTTGTTCTGGAAACCCGCACGTCACGTAACACCTGAACAGTTTTCTGTCTGCCAGTGGTCAGCCTAACAGAAACGTCTGCACCAAATTCATGCCATCGGTTAAGCTAGTGTTTTTATGTCCATGAAGTTGGGTCTCTCAAACAAACGGAACAATGTTTTGATGACAGAGCTACAAGTGTTTACAATTGGTTGAAGAATGGGCTGCTTAATAAACTGGGTACAAAAAAAGCCTTTTTCACATCTAAAAAAATTACACTTTAAATAGTGTGTTTACTTCTAAGATTAATTTAGTGTCGTATTTATATTTTGGACATTTAACATTAATGTGCTATTCAAGGCAAATAATAAAAATGCAAAATTAATACACAAATGCCATAAATATCCTAAAACAATAAAACCCTAAGCCATAGCACTAAATTCAGATACCAACATATGTAACATTATTTTCATGTTTCTCTCACAGTTATCTCGTGGGAGATGAGCTGTGGGTAGTGATGGAATATTTGGCCGGTGGTTCACTTACTGATGTGGTAACTGAGACATGTATGGATGAAGGACAGATTGCTGCAGTGTGCAGAGAGGTAAAATGCAAACAGACACACATAATCTACATTACATACATATATAATAGAGAAAATAAATATTTTATTTGGTACGTCTGTCCACTTACAAAGAAAATACGAGTTATTTTTTATTATCGTTTTTATTTTTTAGTGGATAGAGACAGAATATCATCCCAAAAATGTAGTGAGTAAGAATTTTAAAATCTTTGAAATTTTTTATTGAAAATTTTGAAAAATTATATTTGAAACCCTATCAACCAGCAAGAATTCTGCCCATGTGGAACACAGATTGGTCCTATACTTTAAGAGAGAAAGTACTCCAAATATCAGCTTGTTATTCAGTAAGAAGCTTGGTTAGAAGGAGACAAAAGTTGGTGAGATAGAAGCAATACAAAATAACCATTAATCAGTTAATAATTTTATGGCAGTTGGGACTACAGTCACCAAGCAAACCACTGGTTTCACACTATTCCGCAATGGATTGAAATCTCCCTGCTCAAGACAACATGCAAAGGCCAATCTGAAGTTTGCCAGTGAACATCTAAATGATTTAGAGGAGACTTGGGAGAAGATGCTATGATCAGATGAGACCAAAATTGAGCTCTTTGACATAAATTATAATTGGCGTATTTGGAGGGGAAAAAAATCCTGAATATAACTCCAGGAACACCTTCCTCACAGTCAAGCACAACTTCTGGACAACTTCACTGCATTGACGAGGCCATGTACCATAAAATCTTGAACAAGAACCAATCCAGTAAAGAAGTGGCTCAAAAAGCAGAATATTAAGGTCATGGAGTGGCCTAGCCACTGTAAAAATAAACCCATCATAAAAAAAGATATACCCGTCATTTTTATGTAAGTGGGCAAACTTACAAAATCAGCAGGGGATAAAATAATTTTATTTTAATTACACCTCAAATTTTAATTACACCACATACAGTTATACATTCACACACACACATTCTGACTTTTCACATGTGTGTGTTTTCATAGTGTCTACAGGCTTTGGACTTTCTTCATTCTAATCAGGTGATTCACAGAGATATCAAGAGTGACAATATCTTGCTGGGCATGGATGGATCGGTGAAACTCAGTGAGTTACACAAAGCCAAAACTTTACAGTTACAGTTTATTATTGCTTGGTAGTGCTTGCTAAAGCGTCAATAAATAATGCTTATATACTTATTATTAAACTTTGGTGTTTGGCTCGTGGCAATTTTTCACAAAAAACCTGAATGAGACCTGAAACTGTGTGGTCTGTTAAGCAGAGTTGTGCTATTACTTTTCATAAGCAATCATAAAATTCACCTGGCAGATAATAAAAGGGGGCAAAATACCTACAGACTTGCATTAAAACACAGAACTGAGCCATGTTTAGACTTAGACATTTTGTCGTTGGCCAGTAATCATCAACATAGCAACCACCCAAGCATCATGGTGGCGAGTTTTGCACAGGCAAACATCACTTATATTTTGAGAAAAAAAGAAAACAGTAATAACTTTTTCTGTTATACAACATAGTCCAACATCATTAACTCTCTCTCTCCCTCCCTTTACCTGTAGCGGATTTTGGGTTTTGTGCTCAGATCACTCCAGAGCAAAACAAACGTAGCACCATGGTAGGCACACCATACTGGATGGCCCCAGAGGTTGTGACCCGGAAGGCCTATGGTCCCAAAGTGGACATCTGGTCCTTGGGCATCATGGCCATTGAGATGGTAGAAGGAGAACCACCATACTTAAATGAGAACCCACTCAGGGTAGGAACCATTAAAACTGCATAAGACTTATTAAATATAAAATCAAAATATGCTTATAAATGCTATAATTCCAACAACAATATGAATAGCCACTTTGTGGTAATTTTCTTTGCGTGGTAATTCTTTACTTGGAGTGTTAAAAGCCTGGTAGTTAAACATCTGTAACACAAGAAATGTGGTGACACAAAGACTGCAGTCTTGATTTTATGAAGAGAATGCACATGTTAAGGCTACAGTCACACAGCAGCAGAATACAGTTGCCCAGAATAGAATTAAGTCCTGTGAGAGAGTTCTAAATATATCATCAATTTATAAACGATAATTGGCTGTAGTCCATAAAAAAATGGCTTCTTTAATTGTTTTGGTGCCACACCTGCATTTTGAGAGCAACTTCTGTATAGCTGTGCTGTGTGAACAGGTGTTTTTATTTGCTGGTATGCTACATTGTGTTCTCACCTGGTACCTATTTTTCCATTAATGCATTCCCCTTTTGCTAGGCCCTGTATTTAATTGCAACCAATGGCACTCCAGAATTACAAAATCCAGAGCGACTATCCTCAGTGTTCAGAGACTTTTTAAACCGCTGTCTTGAGATGGATGTCGATCGGAGAGGATCGGCAAAAGAATTGCTTCAGGTAACAAACACCTGTATGTGTTGACCCTAGCCAAACATTGACCCTTGTGACAGCTACCATATATGAAATTAATCATCATATATGACTGATAAAATACTAATATTGTCACGACCCGCACTGTCTTGTCTGGTGTTTTGCCCTGTTTGACCACTGGGGGTCGGGGTTGTCTGTTTTGGTTTTGTTTTTGCGGAGCACATGGCTTTGTTTTGTCGGCTGGCCATGTGCTCCGGTT